>CALNXK010000007.1:3560000-3675000 GCA_942486035.1 Porites lobata | reverse complement strand
ATGAAACTTACATCAATGTGATAAAATTTCGTATTTTTTTGCGTATCAGTTAAGTATGGTTTTCCTCCAACTAAGATATAACCTCTCCTATTCTCCCATCCTCGTGCCTCCTGCTGGTACGTGATAAGGCAATAGTTCTTAAAGATAGTCAAAGCGAATTTATATAAAAGAAATGAGAGCATTCTCTCCGATCAAAAGGGTTTACTTAAAAGGAAGAAAGCAATCCAAAAATGCTGTTGATTTAAACACTTGTTAATAAAAAAGGAAAGTTTTACTTCAGGCTATGGAAACACGGAAGGCATTGTATAACTAGAGTTCTATTTTTTTTGCCACAGGATGGAGAGACAAAGTAAAGTTAAAAAACTAGCTTTCTAATGCACCTTGGTCGCGAACCTCCCTTAACTACCACCCGAAATGCGACAATTTGGTGGTCGCTAATGGGAGGTGGTCGCTAAGATCGAATCGAATTGAGCCACAGGAGGTTTCAGAGCCAGTCCTAATCTGTTCACCTGTCTTGAACAGGACTTCGTTTCGGAATGCAAGCCTTTCAAAGACTGGTGTGAGAGCCTGTGATGAGCCCGCGAGCCTATTTGCAATACCAACAGTGTTCTTCCAAAATATCTATTTCTATGATGTTCGTTTGAAAAACTACTTAAAATAATTCTGTACGCATAACAAAACGAATCAAGGTCGGAAAATAGAGTCTCTTTTCGTGAAACAGGGTAGCGAATTGGGCAATTTTGCGGTCTTAAACAGGATCCGGGGATTTAACTCAATGCCTCGGCGGCACACCTCTGCCCAGGCTTCTCTTGAGGTCCTCCGGGTTCATTGTCCCTTATCTTGATTTCTAACGGGAAGCGTAAACAACAGGGTATAGAAAATTAATTTCCCAGCCATGTGGATTGGAATACAGAGCTGATAATGGTTGAGGCAGTGAGGATGTTAAAATTGCATTCTGTTTTGAAAATGAGGATCATTTTGGCTGTTAACCTGCTTCTGTATAGATCGGGGGCACCCAACGACTGTTTTCAGCAATCTGTACAATATTAGGGAGCTTAAGCAACGACGACGGCGACAGCAACTAGAACGAGAAAAAAGCAATAGGTTTATATTAGCAAAACAACAACTTTGCACGTGCATCACGCTTTTTTAATTTGTACATTTCTTTTTAATAGTTGTATAATTTTATGCAGTTTCCATATACTTCATCATTTTAAACACTTTTATATAGTTTCCAGGCTTGTTTATTTATCTTTTCTTTTTGTGACTGACCTGTAAACTACAGCTATAGTTAGTTACGTTAACAAAGTATGAGTATGAGTATGAAAGTACCTAATTTCACGTGATGTCAAGGACGGTACCACACGGCAACAACTTTCTTTTTCTTTTCCTGAACTATACAGTCTGATACTGATACAGTCCTTTAGAATTCAACTCCAAAAAAATTTGCCAACATTTGACTAATTAAACGAGATGGAATAAGCGCGATAAAGTTTGAGGCAGCGCGAATTCACTTTTTAAGTGACGTTTTCGTAGCCGTCGGTCGTCTTTGTTGCTTAAGCTCCCTATTCTTACTTAAGAACGGCTTGATGAACTGTTCCATTCATGTACAATTTTCGAAGCTTATCTAATAAATTTCCTCGGATTTTCTGTAGTTTAATTTTTCACATTTTACTCCCCAAGTTAGGCTATTTTTCGTAAAAAAAAGAAACGAATATTCGGATTAAAAAAGGTGATGGACAGAGGAATAAGAAAAATTCTCACTTTCATAACATTAAAGGACACATGCAAGTTCCCTTGGGTTGACCGAACAGATACAAATTTTATAGCGCCGCTAAGAATGGATTTCTTGAGATGTAAAAGTACTCTGGACAGCGTAAAAACTGCTTTCAATGTATTTAGGAGGAAATCGTCGTTGGGTGCCCCTGATAGATCGAGACAGTTGCTGCATCATGAAAAGCAATAAAACGGAGAAAAATTGTCTGAAATATTTTAATTTTTTTTTTATTTCTTGCAGATACAGAAACAAGCGTAAAAAAAATGAACCAGGCTTGTTTTCGCGGCGTTCCTTTGATTTCCGTCCTGTTGGGTTTGCTTGTCATTGCTGTCAAAGGTGCAAATGGATATGGTAGATATGAAATAAAAGGTGAGCACATGGCCATGCAGATCTGCATGTCTTTGTTTCAGCTAGTCATCGGAACAGGCCGTGCATGTTTTCTCTTACCTCCATTCCCTCTGAAAAAAGATGCACGAGGTACAGTTCAGCCGCGGGTTTCATTGATTCTAACTGGCAATTGCAAGAGTCATTGCTTTTGTCAGGAGCCCATCAAATTGATGATTTGATGGGCTCCTGCTTTTGTATACAAAATTTATCTAGGAAATCAAATAAATCAAGCACGGCATACCCTTTAACAGTGCAGATTCACACGATATTATGTTTCCCGTGGGGAATGGGGGTGGGGGGTACTCAACAAATGTTCATACGGGGAGGCTCCGCCCCGAGGTCCAACCCGTTACTCTTTTATATACAATTTTTCAAGAAAAAAAGTACCCCTTTCGTATACCTTCTCGACAATTGGTACTCCTTTCACATACCTTGCATAGAACTTTGCATCGCTTTTACCTTCTGTAAATGCACTGTCAAATAGGAATCGGCAATCACAAAAAATAGAAGGTTTTCTCGACCTAAAAGCCACAAAGCTGCAAGCTGTAAACCCTTTTCGGCCCTTTTACAGACCCAAATGACAGATTTTCCTCCCCTTTCATATACTTCAACGAGTAAAATCCCTTCCCCTTCATATACCTGAAGCCTGAAAAAGATACCCCTTTCGGGCGGAGCCTCCCCGTATAGGCCATTATAGGGAGTATCCCCCCGAGCTCTGTTTAGGCAGAGAAGTCGAAAACCCTACCATATCCAGCAGCACATCCCCGTATAGGCCATATGAGGGAGTACCCCACGGGCTTCCTGCGTAGGGAGCGCCGAGGCAGAAGTTTCTCTGAACTCGTGTGATTAAGATTTTAGCGGCTGAAAACTGCATTGTTCATAAATAACCGAATTGAGAAAACAGTTCGTACAGATCATAGGATTACAGTAAAAATGTAAGATCAAATTCGACTTTTCAGACTTTTTGACCTGGATTAGCCTACATAACAGGCGTTGGAACCAAGCGAGGCGAAAAATGCCACGTTCGCCTCGCTCGGCTCAAAGCTCCTTTTATATTCAGACTAGACCTGGATTTTAACAGGGGGTAGTAAGCCTGTGGCCTTGCATTGGAAGACAAAATCTTACCGTTTAAACAATTTTCTTTCTTTGGCGAAACAAAACAGGTGCAGACGCCAGCGAATGGCTAAAACCAGCAGAACCCTGCAAGGGATTCAAAAGAGGAGTAAGTCCATATCGCCCAGGATACATATACATCATGGTGATGAAATGGCCGCCTGTTTATACTGCCACCTTTGGGACATACGTCAAGATAGGGCTTTCAAGGAAACCTGGTAATCGAAGGGACCGTCTCCAGACCGGAAACCCTTTTGAGTTGATAGTGAAAGAAAAGTATTACGTGAGGAGCATGAAACCGGCAGAGGACGACGCCCACGATGTAGTGCAAGAGTATCAGACCTTTGGGGGAGGAACAGAGTGGTTCCATGTTCCAAAAGGCGTTAACCTCAATAACTTCATAGACAAAGTTTTTAACAAGTTGCTTGATAAAAAACATCTTAGTTGATAAGCATGCAGTTAAAGGATTAACTAACTTTTATTACTGTGTAAAAAAGAATCGATAAAAAGGAGACAATAGTACCCATTAAAAAAAGCAAAATTCCTTATTTACCGCGATTATATAAAAAATCTGGATGAGTTCCAGTAATGATTGACAATATACCAGAGAAATAATAAAGACAACAAATGTATACCACATATATACGCTTGGCTCGATTTCTGCCGCCTTGCTCTCTGGTCCCGTCCTGTTCCTTGATGAACGGCTGGTGATCGGTCGTAATCGAGCATCGGAAACACCCCTTCATGATCCTAACAGTTCACCGCCTAACAGTGTTTTTTAGCACAGTCGAACCTCCATGTGCGACCACCTCTTGTAAGCGACCACTTCACATAAAAGCTACATAAACGACCGCCAATCCAAAACACCAAAATTTTCCCAGTCAAACCCTTACAGTTGCAACCTTTTAGTAAACGAGCACCTCCTGTAGACGACCGCGACCACTTTTTTGGGTTTGACGACCACTTGACGCATTCTCTGATCTCTATGTTCGCTGTGTGCACTATTCTACTTAGAATATACGAAAAACTTTTAATTAGTGACAACATAGAACTACACATTTCGTAACTTAGACATTGCTTGCAATAAATTATCTTCCATAGATGTGCCTGGTGCTCTTCTCGGAAAAGGCGCCCTGTGGTCCTAGAGATATATTCTTGTAAATGATCACCTCCCGTAAACGACCACTCAATCTTTGCATTTTGGGTGGTCGCTTACGGGACGGTTTCGACTGTACTTCTGATATAATTTCTGTAGTAAATAACAGTTGCCTTTTTATTTTAAGCATTCTTCGCAGCCTTCTTTTGTTTTCTAATTTTCTTTACCACGAAAGGTGCTTCATGAGAGCCTATATGACTCTTGTACTCAGTTCTCACTGAGTCTCAGTTTGAAATGTGACATTATCTGGGTACATTACTATGATTAGAAAGAAACGCTACGCAAACGGCCGTGCTGGCCTGATGGGAATTTTAAAGGAGCTGTGTCACGAAATTCAGCCATAGTAGGAAATTACAAAATGCCCGTTAAATTTAGAGAAACATAAAAATAACCGCTTAAAACTTTAAAGGAAGGTTGAAATAACATAACAGAAACTACAGATGTCACGGATGGGCAAAACTGAAGAAGATTTTTCAAAGTTGATCCCTGCTGCTTGCAACTTCAAAAATAATGCTCAGGAGACATATTTGTTTGTCTCGGGTCTCTGATTTTGTCATTTACATGTAATTTCTTTACTTACTTTAAGTTCCATAGCGATTGAGGGCGAGTAATTGGCCAAGTTAAACAAAATGAACTGGACTGCCGTGACACAGCCCCTTTAATTCTAAAACGCTTAGGGAAAGGAAGGGACCGGTCTGAAAAAGAGATAAATCTTTTCCTGAAGACGTTCAAGGAAATCCAGTATCTTTGATAAAGACGGAAACCGTACTGATTTTAAAAGAGAGAACATGAAGAAGGAAAGGAGGTGAGTTTTGTGTGGCCGGAAAGTTTCTCATTGGTGCTGAAGTGCATGAGCTTTACCCTACCTTGCAACTGACAAATTTTACTAGTTTTAACTTGAAAAATATACTTTAAAAAATTATTAATTTTGCAGTGTTTTTGAATACGTCAAATAAATTATTGCTTGAAGATTAACGAAGAAAAGATTTTGATTTGTACAATTTCAAAACTGAAAAACACGCCATTATACAACAGTACAGTAGTTACACTAAAAGCAAGCGTTGTGAAAAGATGATTGGTAAGGGGGAGGGAGGAATAAGCAAGCCATGTTGTGCATTGGACTGCGCAGGTCACACCATACCTCACAGAGAGGGTTTTGACATACGGACTGCGGGGGCATAACTAGGATTTGGTTTTTCTATAGATGTCTACAATGTTCCCCACCAACCCTAGTCTCAAATCTCTTCCACACGAGTGACCTAAGTAAAGGCTTTTCAGCTGGCTTTTCTTCATGCCTTGTTAGGTGTGGCGAGTTTATCATCTCAGTTAGTTTTCAGGCCGCAGGTACGGCGTGTGGCAATATTAGAGAAACAATACATTTTATTTCATTTACAAATCATGTTAACTGGCTCAAGTTGAAGTAACAATTCCAGCATGTCATCTATCTCTTAATATTTTACTGGAATAAGCTTCCTTTTCTTTTTTCGCCTTTGCTCTTCATTCAGGTGATGCTCTTTGACAATACAGCTTTTATAGACATGCTGCAGACTTCTATGATCCAGCACTTCCTCCTGGTTTCTTAGCCATAATTCCCACGCTTCTCGTGTAGATCACGTAGAAGCATGCGAAGTAGATAGTCGCCAGGTAGGATAACGGGGTTTTTCATTTCTTGTGGCAACGATCCGGCATCTTCGAGTCTTAATATAGTGACTTCTTGAATAATACTTTAAAAACGGAGGAATTAAAATTAAAAGAACAGTTTAAAATTATCGTCGTAAAAATTCTGTACCTGAACACTTCCCTCATTACAGACCTTTAGATTCTAAAACGAGGACAACTACAAGAACGAGATCTCAATACTAAGATGGGGGTTGGGGGGTTACCCAGCTTCGTTGGCGGGAAAACGCGATAGCCGAACACCGTGATATGAATATACTAGGAAAAAATCATTTTATTACTAGACTTCTTGAGAAACGTCAGACAAATATATCCTAGAGTGGGTGTATGGGACACCCAACTATCTACTCAGCTACTGAATATGGTGAAACTTGTCTTTTAAAATTACATTCAACAAATGAATGCACTTTAGAGAAAACGGACAACTGTTGTATAGAGGATGTTACACGGTAGTCAGCTGAGATCATACCCTCTCCCCGTTAAAAGACCTGATTGCGGGTTAGTTACATGGCTGCATACCATGCTAGCAAAGATGCAGCTTATCTATAGAAAGGTTCGAAGCGAATCTGGTAGCAGGGTACGCCGCCATGTAACTAACCTGCGACCAAGCTTTTTTTAAAGAGCGGACGAGTGGTGAAAACAAAATGGTACGAACGAGCGCAGCGGGTGAGTAAACTAATCGCCTTTCTCCACGAAAAAAAATAAAATTCAGCATCGTTAAGCCACCGTCCAATTGTCATTTTACTATATCGACAAAAGTCTTAACCATTTTTCTTTCTCACTCCCAGCACAAACTGTTGTTCGGTGGCAGGAAGTTTTTGAAGTTTTCTCCTTTCCTTCTCACTTGTAAGGAACTTGGATTCAGAATAATTTTAAGTCACTACAAAGTTTTCTTCTTCGTATTTATATTCTCCTGCTCTTCAGAGAAAGGTTTTATGTCAGCTTCAGATAACTTCACGAATATATCGCTCGCAGTGTTTTCTTAGCATAAGTTTGGCTAACTGCGCACAAATAAACAACAGGTTTGAGAAGGAAATGACGTCATCGATATCCTCAAGTCCCGGATATAGTTTCGTATGAAATTTACGAGTGGTCTTTTTTCCACTAAAACACTCATATATATGAAAGGGGATCGAGGTTAACATTCCAGCCACTGAATCTAGAGTGATAGTACATGATCGATGAAATAGTGGCAGTATTCATAGAGGAGTATAGAATGGTACCTCGAAAAACGTGGGTCTCAGAAAATTTTGGCCCGATGTCGAAATCTGGGAAGCGTTTTTCATGGGTCTCAAAGTCTCGTTTTCGAGCGATTTTTGCGTCTTGGGTTTTCGATTTTTTTTTACCAAAGAATCTCGGAGTCTCGGATTTGTCGTTTTTTATTTCCGTTTGATATTCAGGAGTCGAAATTTTTCAGAGATCACTGTATAGCTTATCGAACTGAGCCTTGTAGATTAAGACAGTAAAACAAGACAAAGTATTATTTTGGTGGTCTTCCGCAAGCTTCCACTGGAGTTTTCGGTCATTTTATTAAGCTTTACTTGTGTCATTATCTCGACATTTTCGTCGCTTAGAGTCTCAAGGAAGTATTTTTTAGAAGTAAAGCCTCGCACTCTGAATTGATAAAAACGCTTGATTTTCGGTCTTATATTTTGAAACCAGGGTCTCGCAGTCTCGCAAAGTCTCTAATTTGCCATTCTATACCCCTCGTAGTGACCATCATGACCAAGATGCTGACATGCAATTAAAAACAGACTGAGTCCTGAACACATTTCTCCAGCACCCCATCGACGCGATTAGCTAAACTCAAATTTCTTGCCAAATTCGTAAATTCATGCATCTTTCCTTTCATTTACATCTACCCTGCAAGAGAAATTGGTTTTTACCTTGAATATCGTGATGTTTTCAGTGCAAAAATGAAAGAATATGAAGAGAAAATATAGAATTATTTTTAAAAGGGAAAGTCATTTATTTAGCTTACTAGCTCAACTAGCTTCAACTACCTAGACAGTAGTGTATGGCTGCCACCGAAGATTTCGCGCAATACGTTAAAAAAAACCAGTGTAAAACCGATTTCTATTTTTTCTTTATTTTTAAAATATCGTCCTGTTGCTAAATAGGCAACGAAAGTGAAAACGTTAAATTGTTTTGTTCAATTGAACACAACCGAATCGCACTACCTTACTAGATAAAATTTTCGCGACACGTTTTTTCGCGAATTTCGCGATACAAAAAAATCGTGAAACCGACGCGAACATAACATGACGCGAAAAAAACGTGATTCACCGTTGTCCATAATCAAGAAAGAACGAGTTTATTACCTCTGCCGTTTACAAATCACATTTTTTTACTTTTGTGATGAATTTTCAATTTAAATAAATGTTGTGGTCAATTCACTCAAGAACAATAATTCACGTACAAGCATGAACTGCTTGTGGACGTTGGGAGAACTGCTTGGTTTTTTCAATTTAAACCCTTAATGAGAAACTTCAAAAACTGCAAAAAACATGCTATCAGAGTTATCACCCAATCTAGTTATGATACTATAGTTCCAGATTGCTTCTTAGCTCGCTTGGTTGAGACAATTTATCGGTTAGAAGGGCTAAACAAAAGGCTAATTGAATGTACAAGTGCATTAATAATCTCGTCCCAGCTTATCTCTGTAATTTGTTTGCCCCAAGAACACCGAATTACTATTTTCGCAACGCGAAGAAAAAATTAATGCTCCCAAAACCAAGAACTGATTACCTGAAGCGTAGCCTATGGGTTAGTTACACTGGCGCTCTTCTAGGGAACAATCTTCCTGAGGAAATACGTACATCAAATTCCTTAGGTCTCTTTAAGAGAGGTTCCCATAGATGGTTTTCTGATCAGTACTCCCACACGGCAAATATGTAAAACAGTTTTTGAGAATTTTTAATTAATTTTCTATGTTAGACTGTGACGTTCAAGTTTCTTAATAACCGTTTATAAATGAAGTTATCATTCATTCCTTTATTCGTTATAGTCCTTTGATAAAGTCGTTTTATTTAATTCAAAGACATGTTAAATAACATTGCCTATGAAATGATACCCTGCGAGCAGAGACAACATTTTCGCGGTATGAGTCTCTTCTTGCAGGGCCAATGAAATGAAAATTGTTGTAATAAAAATCGCGAATTTAAAGTGATTCAAAATATAAAATTTTCGCTAAATCGCGAAACAAACATGTCGCGAAAATCTCAAGTACTTATAAGGTAGTTAAACCTTGATTAATAGGATGAAATTTGTGTGATGAAAAATAACAAGCTAGAAAACAAAAATACGAAAAAGATAGACAAAATATGATAAAATAGAATAGATTTTAAAAGGAATTAAGAGTTCAGTTCAACCGCCTGCACGTTGTCTAAAACACCTAAAACGGTGCCACATACGATATACGGTGTATAGAACGAGTGGCACCAGCGTCCCACAATCCACTCAAAGTAGTCGAGCTTCTCAGCTAGTGCCAAAATTGTAGGCTTTAATTATTTATTTTAAACATGTTAGCTGCAAATTAAAAGAGCTTTTTCTTTAGTATGGACACTTCTTAATTAGCTCCTGTTGTAAAATCAGGGAAAAACGTGAAATCGAGTTTTTGTTATTTAAATTGAAAACCCCAGAGTCTCTTGAGCTAATTAGGTATACAAGCAATCTTGTTTTCCATTAATTTTTTCCCTCAGCAGGTCATAGCCAGCAGCCGTTTTGGCTATTTGTGCTTCTTCCTTAGTCCATGTGTGAAGGAAGACCATAGAAATTAATAGCCGTGGCATAGATCGCTTTTCATTTGTCAGAACCGGCAAGACTATTCCCATCCACTTTTGATCAAAATAATCAAAATTTTCAGTCACTTATTAAATATGCATGTGTTTTAAATGACCAGTCCAGCCGCCCCGTTCTGACTTCAATTTTGGAAAGCACCCTTAATTCTTCCTTCCGCCGGTGTTGATATAAAAGAAAAAAAAATTTGCTTTCGTGCCCAGCAAAACCAATATATCGCCTAGAAGTAGAGAAATGGTGACCCAATAACGAATGAAAGTCGTTTTCATCTTTTTACAGATAAAGACCCCTATTTTTCACCCCTTTTAGTTCTAGCATCAACCGTAAGGTAGCTTAAGCATGGACCGTGACGGCGACGGCAACGACGACGGCAGAAAAGCAACAAGTTTAGATAACCAAAACGAAAATCCTGCACGCGCATCACGCTTTGTAAGTCGCTTGTTTTCGCTCGCTTCGCGAGGGTCCCTCGCGCGCGCCCTCGGCGCTCACTCACGCAGTCGAGTTGTGGCAAGCCTATATATTTCTTTGCCGTCACTGGACGACTACGACGTGAAAATGCCTAATCTCATGTTTTGCGAAGGACGTGAACACAAGACAACGACTTTCTTTTTCTTTTCCTGAAATTCGATACAGTCTCATGGAATTAAACTCCAGAAAAATTTGCCAACATTTGACGAATTGCTGATGAGTGTCGTAGTTCAGGCGAAGCCGTCGTTGTTGCCTTAGGTCGCGGGGGACACCTTGTTTGTTCAAAAGTAACGAGCGGGCTCTGAATGGAAGTAAATCTCTTTCTACGTTTCTTTTTCGCGTCAAAAATCAGCTGACTGATCTTATCTTGCTTGGAGTTTGTTCTTTAGTCGGGACAGCTTCGAGACCCTCCAAAATCTAACTTCTCCGACAATTTTCTGTCAAAGAATTAAGCGTAGATACAAAACTTCACGAGCTGGCACTGCAGACTGGGTAAACTTGGTAGACTGTAGCATGTATTGAGCGAAATTCTAAAAGAGCGCTTTTATAAAAAGATACAGAGCGTTAATTTGGGGGATGTCAGATTTTGCTCATTTAAACGATTATATCTTGCTGGAAAACTTTAGACAGGGGCACCCAGCGACTTTTTCCGGTAAAATAACTGTTCGAAGGAGCAAATATATATTGCCCTGAAATTCTAAAGCTTGAGAAAAGCTAAAAATTTCTGGATACCATTCCGTTCGTCTAAAATATTCGGAGGTTTGCAATATAGCTTAACTACGATTTTCAGAGGTTGTGTTATTATTCACATTTTAATACCAAGATATTGCGATAATTGTTAAAAAAGGTCTCCTAAAAATTTCGGTATAAAGACAAAACGTCTCCTATAATTTTCTAATGAAACAAGGCTACTTCATGTCTTCAAACTTTCGAGCGAGCGGACCCATAAGAGTAGCTAACACTTAAGATATCCGAACAGATAAATAGCTTTTAGGGCAACTCCAAATTAACCAAACAGGCTTCTACGGCACAGAGAAAACTATTTAAGACACGTCTGGCGTATTTTGAAACATTCGGTCGTTGGGTGCACCTGTTTAGAGTGCAAAATCTGTTCAATACATGACATGACTAGAAGTTTTGACCGATCATTTTTTAATAATTTCAAATTACAGAGTACTGTCTTCTGTTCTTTCCGCAAATTAAACTTGGACACAAAATCAGGAGCACTTACCATTTGTACGGAAATTTCGGTGAAAAATTTCCGTCAAAATATCACTGGTGTTTTTTTGTGGCACCGAAAACGGGAACGGGATTGAGTTGTACCATTTACAAAATACCGGTAAATTTTTCGCTTTCTCTCGACTTGGAGCCTGGCACTGGTAATCCAAGAAAATGGTACAGGAGATTTTGATCCTTTCGGTAAAAACGGGAAAAAGGTAATACCTCGAAAGGCATTACTTTTTTCCCGAAAAAATTTCCACCGCAATGAACCGTTGCATATGAATTCTTTCCGGAATTTCCGGGTTTTCCATACAAATAGTAAGCGCTCCACGATTTCCCAATTTGGTACGACTGTGGCCAAGCATCACGTGACTGTAAAGCGCGATCTGACAGATAGACGTTCATCATTTCAAGATGTCTCTGTAAAATTTTATCCAAATCGCCTCTAAAAAAAACTAGATATAAGCGTTTTAAAAGACGTAGCACAAATTCATGCTCCTTATTGTATTTCAGCAGTCACATGGCTTTGTGAGTCTCGAGCAGTTTGAAATGTTAATATTTTGAGAAATATGCAAAGTGTGACTTGTAGCGATGGTGTCTTTTTCAGTTATAACTTATTACCAGTCTGTTTAATTTTTTCTTGTGATTCATTTCTCATTTTTGTTTGTTTGTTTTCATTAACGTTGGACACATCAGTTTTAGTGACACACCGGTCAACCGCTACTTTCGTACAACTCTGAATCAATAAATGCATCCAGTACGGTCAGTACGATCGCGACTGAGAGAAAATGTTATAAAGTCATGAGACAATAGAATGGAAAGTGCCAGCCTAGGCTCAGCCTCTGCATCTCAAAATTTTACGAAAATAATGTTTGTTTCATCAAAAAGAAGGAAATTTAATTCATTTGTTGTTCTGACAATGGATAGCGTATAATTTCCAAAACGAATAAGAGAAAATACGATCACCTAGACAATAGCGTATGATTAGAATGACTACCACATGCAAGGTTACACAAACAACATTCATTATTGAACAAACACCCAGTTTGAATGCGATTTGAAGTAAAGACTGGAAGAAAGAGATGCACCCGTCATAATTAGCAGGACACCTTGAATAAACATATCGGACACCCTGATCGGACACCGGCAAACCATCCATTTGATTAGCTTTCCAGTTAATCCAACTTTCTTGACAAATTTAAAACTTCATTACTTTTCTTTCATTCTCATAATGCTTTGCAATACAGATTGTTTTTTAGTTTGTCACAATTGCTCTGTTATCGAATACGCGAAAATAAAAGCCTAGTTATAGAGTTAACAATTCAACTGCGGTCAATTTTATGGTCATTAGATACCAGTGAGGTTCAACTGCGAGCAAGCTCTCCTGTGGAGAGCTTGCTCGCAACCTACAGTGAGGTTAGAAAACCAGTCACGTTAATTCTCTTGTACCGGCTATAAAAAGGACTATGCAATTGTTAAGCTCCATTCCATCGAAGACCAAGAGGTAAAGACCGTCAAGAAAACGTTTGAACATTCGGTAAGCTTCCTTTCTTTCATTTTATCGTGACTATTTTACTTAGGACTTTTCGAGAAGTTTAAGTATTTTTTTTAATTCCGAATGTTTTACCGTTAATTCTTATTAATTACAAGCTGGCAAGTGCGACAGTGGTGATCTAGCTTCCTTCCGAAGAAAAGAAATAATCTTTTTAAGTAGCAGTTTTATTCTGACTGTGATGGAAAGTTAATGTTACTTCAGCGATGTGTGCTTGAATTTACTTCACCACAAGCCAGATGTTGGAAGGCCGATTCAGCGCTAACCCTTGCGGAGTTAAATTTTTAAAAGGGGTTTCTTTTTCTTTTGTTCGAAAGCACCTTCTCGGATAATGTTCTCTATTTTCATCAATCATCAAATTGTAGACAAAAAGAATTTAAAACTGGACTTGCTTTTTAAGCAAGCTTTTATATCTGCAATCAATGTTTGCAGCCGGGGGGGGGGTTTGCAGTAACCTTGGGCTATCTTCACCTATTGCAACCCGCGGGTTGTGATTAAAGAATTAAGAATCGAAAAATCTATCAAACCAATGGTTAGTTGAATAACAACAAATGAATTGCTAAAGGAAATTTATCCACCATAGGGAAAAACGTATGCACCTATCAATGGTTTGCCCCAGGATTGGGGGAATTTGACATCCTGAACGTCCCAGGGTGGGAAATTTGACTCAGCCGCCATTTTGGAAAATGGAGGACCAGGCCCCGGTTGTTCAAACGTTGGATAGCTCTATCCTCCGGATAAATAACTATCTAGCGGATAAGTATTACGGAAATTAATTACGCCATCCACTGGATAGTGATTTATCCGGTGGATAGCGCTAACCAACGTTTGAACAACCGGGGCCAGGAAAGGGAGTCAGTTGTCCGCCACTTAGAAAGTACCCAGCTCTCATTTGGATGAGTTTCCCACATTTTGACGTCTTCTTCCTTTTTTTGGTGAAGGATAGCAGAACGAATTAGAGTTAAGAGTATCTTGTTGCTTTTTAAGTTTTATGACAAAAAGTATTTTGTCCCTCGACATTAAGAAGCAATACTTGCACAAAGTCTCATTTGAAAATGTGCTTTCTACTTAGTATACATGTTTTCCGGCACCAAATGCTGCCCTGCCACAATACAACGAAAAGATCGAAAAATCATACTGGACCAAATTAAAGTTACAAACACCAGCCCTTATATTAGACATAACCCTTCTTGATGATTACATATCATGTTCTGGCATTGCGCATTTTGCATTGCTGTAAATACTGTGTTAAACAATTCAAACGTACTTTCGGGAGTATAATAAAATGTGCGTTAAATTGCCAGCCACGCTAAATATCCAGCTAGAATATGTCTGCACAAAGTTTGTGGGTACCATTATTTTGTCACCAAGAAAGAAAAAATCTCTGGAGACGCTTAGTGCTGTAATAAAGACCGTTGTGAGTGCCTATTAGTTCGTCCCAGGGGTGGGAATTTGACTCAAAATGGAGACCAAAGGGTAGGGAAATTGACATTTGAAAACGAAAAATGTCAAATATCCCGTGGGTTGCCCCCCCATCCAGGCGCAAGCCATTGATAGGTGCATTAAGAAAAAATTAATAGCGGAAGTGTTTAGTCAGTTCACTCCCCCCAGACACACATGTATACAACACAGTTTGTAAGACCACTTTAACGACTAAACATTAACCAATGTATAACCCACCACGTTTTCACGCTCAAAGATTTGACTAGCCTCCCATGGGGAAGTTTGACTGATAATATGAAAGCGGATTTAACGATGTATCCTGTAATTTTTAAATTTCAAACCGGGGGCCCCTTACGAGACTACAATGAGGGACAAAAGTGTTGACACACTTCCATAAAATGGCCCCTTCTGGCAAAATGGATATACTTATCCCCTTCCCCTGTCTACACCAGTCCCTTCCCCCCAAAATCAATAATGTTGAATTTTGGACCCTCAAGTCTTTTTTTTATTTCAGACAACATTGATTCAGGGGGTGAGGAGATTTATGGTGTTGAAAAGGAATGAAATAATAAATGAATTAAATGTTTGTTAAAAGCACCCGTTTTAATTTAAACAAGTGTCAACTACTTTTGTCCCTGATTGTCTGAAATATGTATCTGTGTTTTCCGGCTAGATTTTTGACGCTGCTGAATTTTTATGCGATGACGTTACTCTATGGGCCAAATTGGCTGTTTATAAACAACAATTTGTAAAGTTTCGTCCTTATTTGTAGTACACGTAGAGTAAAATGTTTGAAGCGTATGTCATTACTTAGTTGTACTTCCGCGCGCGTTCCTGATACCCTGTCCGGTCGAGAGGAAATCATTTGTGTTGTGACAGGAGCCCACTACATGTAAACAGGGTCTAAGGCTCACTTTCCGGCAAATAAAATGAACTGAATGTAAAAAGGGAAAGAGAAATAGCGCAAAATTCAACTTCTAATTAAATCTTTTCCTATGGTTTAGAATAAATTATTCTCGAAACTGAGAATATTTTTATCAAAGCTGTGTAAATCGAGCTGAAACTGTGCATGGAGTCTTGCGTTTCCTGTATTTATCTCACCTATTGTATGGAGTATGTGTGAAAATCTTTACTATGAATCGGTATATTTCAAAGAGCTACACGAGCAAGAATACTATTGACCCCCCGGGGGGGGGGGGTACTCCCATACATTACCTATACGGGTATGTGCCGCCCAACGGGGTCGTGATTTTGAAGCTCCTGATTTAGAACGGGGTATCCATTTCAGAGGCGTTTTCTAGAACGGGGTATAAACAATTGTGCATCACGGCTTTATCTTCTCCTTAGAATTGTTGCTGATTATGAACAAGCATTTATTTGATTTGTAAGTCGACCAAATAAAGAAATATCTTTTTAAAAAAAAAACAGGGCTATTTCAATTTACAAACTTTCTAGCACGGAGTATAAAAAATTGGCCTTTTTCTAGAGCGGGGTATCAGTTTTAGGGCGAATTCTAGAACGGAGTATCAATTTTAGGGGAAACTTTTTTGGAACGGGGTGCCAATTTGGAGTCCCGGGCGGCACATACCCACCCAAAAGATACCCAAGTACCCCCCCCCCCCCGGGCTATTGGCCGACAATATACAGAACGGGGCAGCTGTAGTGTCAACTATTACTAGTTAAAAATATTTTCAGTACGCATACCCTTTAAATTCATCAAAAGTTGTACATGTGCGCGAGTTTCAGCGTCAGTTTTTAGCTTGTAAACCATCTCGACGTTATTTCTGGACATCGCTACCCTTGTATTACGTCATCACGTAGTTATGGACCCTCAAGTCTTTTTTCACTGTAATGGTCCCTAGAAACATTCCAACGAGTTCAAATTTAAAATGAAGCAAATTTTAGAACATTTATTCAGTAATCTGACTTCGCGAAGTTTCTAAGCGGTGTCATTTAAGTCTAGAAATTTTTACGTTGAGTGAACTGCAGCAAAAGAGTGCACGCCTGGTTAAGGTTTACACAACAACTTAAATAGTTAGCAAAACACTGTTTTTTTCGCGGTCCGATAAACAATAGGATTTCGCATGGAATAGACAACAAACTGAATGAAACATAGCCCACAAATCATCACCTTCTTATCTGCAAAAACCCGCCAATGATTCAATGCTATTAGAGCCCGCTGAAACTAGACCTAGATCCAATTTTCCAGAGTAGAGAGTTGGGATCTACCAAGGTACAATCAGCTAAGCTGAACACGGACGAAACAATATTAATGGCTGGCACTAAATATTTTGGGGAAACCGCAGTTCAACCACGCGATCGATATCACATAGCTGTCAACAACTTGCGGAAATTGCACAGTCACTGATAAGCACACAAGCACTGATAAGACTATCCACAACCACGCATAAACTTCTCACGGGAAAAACTCATCCTATTGGCAAATATACATCTCGGGACTTTTCTCTTACACTCGTCTTATTCAAGTTACCGGAAGTAAAGTCACACGGTCGGCGAGGATCACCTTAGCCTTGTTTTCACACCAGAAAAGACTAACTCTCCAGGCCTCGGATCAAAGTACACCTGCAATTTTGTTCTCAACTAATTCACTTGACTCCTAAGAGCTGTTCCCGAGGCCAAAGACTCCCGAGGTCATCACCTTAGAAAAGCGAACAATATCGTACCTTTCTCTCTCAGCCCAGATCAGGGTGATTGATCCGTTTAACCAAGGTTACATTCGTTTTAGCCTAACGATTTTCGGATTTGGACAATCCAGATTGTTTGGATTTTCGTGTTAGCCAGAACAAAAATCTGAAACAAGATTGATCCATACAGCAGCAGCCTGCCGCTCCGATCTTCTTCTCAATTTCAACGCATCGTTTTTTACTTCTTTCTGCTAAAAGCATCTTCTCGTGGAGAAACGGAAAGAAAATTAGCTCTTTAACTAGTGGTGGTTCGTCCTGGAACTCATCAACTTAAAATTATCTGGAAATCAAGAAAATTCAGAAGACAATTACGAATTCTCAAGCGCTGAGAAGCGCGTTCTAAACACAAACAGACATTGGACAGTATAGTTTTACATTGAGAAAATCTAAGCGTTTCCACTTCCAAACGGTGGAACTTCAGTTAAATATACTACAATCCTTTAGCGGCATAGAACAACGGGGGAATATAAATAACTTTTGCCTGAACTAACCTTGACCCGCCGTGTTTACTGATGAACGAGCACGTTTTTGCGATCGAAAAGCAGTTTCAATAAATGGAACAAAGATCTGAAACCAGATTGAGGGCCTCTTCATATGAGCCCGGTTGACCGGGCTGGCTCGGCTACCGGGATGAATTTTGCCTTGGGTTCATATGAGAAAAGGCCAAGATCCTGGGTACGAGTTCTGGCGCCAAATTTGGGATATCGAAAGAAAGCAAACATAGCGAAAGACAAAAATTTTAACTTTCGGGCCTATCTTAGCATCGTTAACTCTTAAAGCTGTATCATTGCAGTTAAAAATGGGATGCTTATGATGTGGAAAATACAACAGGCAATGCAAGACGATGCCATCCCGACCGCCAGAATTCATCCCGCCGTTCATCCCGGTAACCGGGATGAAGTGCTCATATGGCAAAATTTCCAGCCCGCTTACCGAGATCTGGGTTGGAAAAACCAAGAAACGACCAAAGCAAACAACACAGTAAACAAGCTATTAGACAGCGAAGTTGAGAAAAATTGCAAAATGTTTGCTAACCCGGTTTTCATAACTCCAGGTAGAATTATGTTTTTTCAAACGACGTTTGTCGCAATATTCTTTAATATTCTGGTACAAGGTTTTTGTCCACTGAAAATTAATAGTACTCAATTTCCTGATGGATTCCGTGTTAACAAGAGAGAATGATCATTTTCTCTTGGTATTAATACTTACTCCGTCCATAAAGCAGAAAAGATCATTCGTAAAGACATTGAAAAGAAAGAGGTCCAAGGACTGACCCCTGAGCAACCCCCTTTTTAACTGGCATCCAAGTAGAAACATCGTCGTTAACTTTTACTCTTTGTGACCTTCCAGTAACTAAAGATAATTCCGCATCAGTGCAATGCTAGGTTCGGCTACTCCGTACGCCTTCAACTTAGCCAGTAGCAAACCACGAGGTAGCAATCCATGAGGTACACAATCGAATGCTTTGGACAGATCCAGCGATATCACAGCACCAACTCCCTTATTATCTAGGCTAGCCCTCCTATCCTCTATTAAAGGTAACAGCGTGGTCTCACAGCTATAATTCTTTCGATATGCAGATATAAAGTCAGACAATATATCTTTAAAATAACCCGATCATTGATTTGACAAGATTCTTTCAGAGATGTTGTTTTAGACTAGTAATACAGACACCGGCCGAGAACTCTTTTTGGAAAGTTCATCTCCTTTGTTGAAAAGAGGTGCTATCTGGCCTATTTTCCACCTAACCGTAGTCGTAGTGGCGGAAACAACTTATCAACTGTTAGACGTTTTATCATTTTGGGATCGTTTTTCATTTATAAACATTTACCCTGTGTAACAGGACGGGGCGGTCAGCGGCAGGAACGAGAAGGATTCAAGGATTTTCCAAAACAATTTATTTGAAACTCAAATCCATCAGCAATACAGCAACGATAAAATAAAACGAAAAAAAATAAACGGGAACTACTGAAAGATTAAACCTTGCTAGAAGCAAGTTCGCTTGTTAACTTTACAACTGCTGTAGTTTCTTCAGTGACTTCCAAACTCAACTGAACTACGGCTAAAACGTGCCTCTACTTATACCAAAGGGTTAAATAATTTTGCACGCGGCAAACAGTAAAAGGTGTGTTGCCAAACCACAGTAAAACAGAACGCAAGGATTTCCTTAGGTTAATCCCACTAACTTGAAAAGGTAAGGTCAATTAAATGATTAAAATAATTTACGGAAAAGAAAAACCACGAAAAGCTAATATCCGCTACGGCATTTAGGCAATAATATGTGGGTTTGTGGGCACACGTACTATCATGCCTAAGCGATACACAAGCTTGCTAAATTAAAGCGGGAAATTCCTAAGCGCAAAAATATTAGGAGCGAAATAATAGAAAAGTAATATACAGTCGACTCCCAATAACTCGAACCTTCAAGGGAAATCGAAAAAAGGTACGAGTTATCGGGAGTTCGAGTTAACGGGAGTTCGAAGAAAATAGCCGAGAGTAAGGTAAAAAACAGTTTTTACTGCACAGTGAACATTTTACTCACATTTAATTGTAGAAATGTCAAGTGAAAATTAAAAGATGCTTTTAGATTATAAATCAGAACGTAATGTAACAAAACATAGCCTAAATAAAGCATGCGTTTTACTGTTTTGAGAAGAAAAGCTGCTTCACGTTATGCCTTAGGGAGTTTAAGATACGGCGACTACGGACTACGGCTACGGTTAAACATGCTACTGCGCATGATCAAAACCACGTGACTGTTCATTTTTCCCACGTAGTCCTGCGGCTACGGTGAGTTGTTGAGCTGTTTCGCGTAGTCGGGACTACGGAGAACATTTTGGTCGTATTTTGCCGTCTCGGTAATTCAAGAATATCTTCTTTTCGTAAAAAAGTTTTCAATTCACCTGCTTTAAGTGAGAGGGAAACGAAATATGTAACTTGTGTCTAATTTCTGCTCAGATTTACGCTTTTAATCCACTGTTGTGACTACATTTTTATCATTTAGCTAAGCTTAGAATTCAGATTGACAGCCGAGGAGAAGAGAAATCATGCAGGTAATTTACTTTCTCTTCGCGCTTGAAAAGTTTCAATGTTTGTTCGAACTGATTAGTGTGTCTTTCTGCTTGTGTAACCTTTGTTTATGCGAGTTCTTGTATCGCTTTTGCTGAAGGAAAATGATGTAAACATCTTCGAGACAATCGAAACTCGGCATTTCAATACTTCAAACTACATCAGATTAGTAGTCGGAGAAGTCCATCTTCTTAATCTAATAAATGAGCTATTACTATTTCTGTCTATTTCTTTAATATTTGACATAAGTATTCATGGGCGAAAAAAAATAAAACCTGTGTAACCAAAACTTTGTTCACCAATTTCACCCGACGTAATTGCTTCCTTCAAGTATGGAAGAATTTGTTCATTGTTCTAAAGATAAGATCACATGCAAAACTGACTTGCATTTTTGTGAAATGTGGTGAAAACAAGAAAATCTTTGCGTGTTGTTTCCCTCTCCGCCTCTTCTCTCGTAGTCTACTGTCTGTAGTGCAATCTCAACGTTCTATATTTGCACGACTCAACCCAGTGCTACAAACAAAGGACAACAATCGTCCAGCCGTAGTTCGTAGTCCGTAGTCTCCGTATCTTAAACTCCCTATTAGCCTCCACTAGGAAACTATACTCCTACAACACGTCAATAGGGAATCCAAAATTCAAAGTTTCGGACGCCAGTAGACGGCTTTTTTCCCGACTTTTTAAGGGCTCAAGGAATGGTTCGAGTTATCGAGGGTAAAATTATATAGAAAATGACCTGAGGGGAAACGAAACTTGGCTCGAGTTAGCGGGAGTTCGAGTTATCGAGGGTTCGAATTACCGAGGGTAAAATTACAGTGAATGTACGACGGAAATCCAGGGGAAATCGATTTTGGTTCGGGTTAGCGCAAGGTTCGAGTTAGCGATGGTTCGAGTTATCGGGAGTCGACTGTGATTCTTGATATAACGAAAAGTAGTGAAATTATAGGTCTAGTGACCCTGTCACACCTGCAATAGAGAATGTTGTTTGGATGCCACTGTTGAATATGGTAAAGTTTGTGCAACGAATAATACCGTATTTATTCGATTAGGCGCCCTGGGCGCTTATTACATTTTTGGGCCTCAAGAGTGAGTGAACACTTATCGAGGCGGGCGCTTGTTCGAGGCTGGACGCTGGGCGATAAATTTTCATCATTTTCGACAAGTAGTAAGAGCAATTTTCTAAATAAAGGTGAAGATGTGTCAGAGAAGAATTATAACCGTTCATTGAAAGTTTATTTTAAAAACGACTAAGAACACGCCTCTTCGGTAGAAGTCTCTTAGTAGTACCTAGTCAATTATAATCTCATTATTTGTCAGTAAGGTCAATAAGCAAACTCTCTGGTGTTGAAATTTCAATGGACAATGAAGATTTAATGACAAAGGAATACATATTTGGAACTGTTACGTGATTGTTTTTTGACTCCTCTTCAGTCGAATATTGCCGACTATTCAGCTCCGATCCTGACAGCTTTTGACACCTTTGACGATTTTCAAGTTTTGGTAAAGATGGCTCTGACAGTCATCGAACTGACTGTCAGCATCATTAAGACTTTTCTTGGCTATGTTTTGAGAACATTTCATAGATATTAACTTAACTAGCCTGATGAATTTCTTCAAGATATGAGCTCCTCTACTAAAGTACGATGGCCCAAAAACAAAAGTCTTTATGATATTATACTGGCACATTCTCCAGAAAATTGTCTTAGGAAGACGCTGCTATAAACACCTATCAAGCGTTTATTTTTGTTGGTAGATATAGGTAAATTGATAAAGATGGCAAAGACGAACTCATCGACCTTTCATTGCCGTGTTGCTTTGGTGTTATTCACGCTGTCTTTGGTTTCGCTTGCCATGGTGATCGAGGTTAAGGATGAACAATCTCCCAGTGCTGGTAAGCGAAGAGGTTATGTATCTTTAAGCGGGTGTAACCATTGTTGGTTCGCGTTTGTGTTGTGGTGTGGATATTATTCAGTGTCTTTTCAATCTTTTGTATGACGTTATTTGGTGATTGTCGCCCGTCCGCAACACCATGCTTTAACCGGGTTTAAGTCCCAAGAGAGACCAATGTCAGTTTTCTCCCAACAATATCGATACGTGATAAAAAGAAAATTTATAAGAATTACTAATTTTATCACATAAGGAAAAATGCTTTGATCTTTGGAAAAATTCTCTCAACTAATTCTTTAAGGAAAGGTATGGATATCAGTATAGAGAATTTGTATTAAAGGCATAAACCGCTGGCGGGTAACATCACATGAGTCACTAAACGGACGACACTTCTCTGTGCAAACAAAGAGGAAACTGGGCGGAGCTTTCTTGGGGATACTTGCGCACCTTAATTTAAATAAATCCTTATACTGTAAATGTGCAAAAATTTATTGTCAAACCGGAGGTATTTTGAATCTCCTATCCGGATTATTTGGACCAAAACTAATTTCCCTTTTACATCACATGCAGTCAATCCTCATTTTTTTTCAAATTCCGGTGTTTCAATCTTTCTTTATTTTTCAGTATTAAAGAGGTTCAAAAATCGGAATTTTACAGCAGTTTTTGTTTTCTTTATTATATAAATAGCAGGTGCGGAGGCCGCAGAATGGTTAGAATCCGCCGAAGAAGAAGCTAACAAAAGAGCAATTTTCCGTGGAAAATACGGCCGTAATAAGGGGGGAAAAGGTAATGGTAATGGTGGAAAAAAGGGAACTGGTTCCGAATGCAAACCAGGCAGGTCGAATCCAGGAGATAGAGGCGAAATATATATGGTTACAATGAGTGGTTCTGCCCACGGCTTCGCCGCACCAACGTTCGTGAAAGTGGGTTTTACAAACAACTGCAGGCAACGATTTGGAAACCTTAAGGCTGGAAATCCTTTTAAACTGAATTGTCATGTAAGCTATAACGTTTGTGTGAAGGACGAAGCAGAAGATGCGGCCCACGGCGCAATATCCCACTCTAGCATTGACATGGGAGGAGGAACAGAATGGTTCTATTACGGAACTAGTGCTAATCTAGAATTAATGCGACAAGCGGTTAGAGCCGCAATTGATCCCTGGATAGAGGGGGCTGGGAGTAGCAGCGACTTGGTTGAATCGTCCATTAATCCGTGTCTTGCTCCTAATCAAGCAGGCGAAATCATGCCCACAAATTACGGGAATTTAAACCCGCGGTTTGCTGGCGTTTACAACACAAAGTGGCGACAAACACTCCAAGGAAATGTATTGCAAATTAAATATAATTGTAAATAACAAGTTTCTGAAGTTACCTGCGACAATTGCCAAAATATTCCTCCTTAAGAAAAACGATTAACGTCTCTCTGTTTTTTAATCGATTTTTCATGCATTTTGAATGAGCATGCATAGTCTTCTGTGTTTCTCAGGCTCAACAATCCTTGTAACATCTTTTTCGGAAAATGCTCCAATCCTTAAATAACTCAGTTTTGGTCGTCTTTATCCAGCGGCCACACTCGCCTTCTTGTCAAATTTGCCAAAATTGTACCTCTTCCGTAATACTCTGCATTAGAACAAGAAAATTTTTACTTCAAGAAAATCAGTGAACCTAACTCCTTTGTTTCCTACTTTTTTTCAATCTGCAATTGAATGCTCCCAAAATGACTCATTTGTATCTAGAGACAATTCATCTCGATTGCAGTTTTTCTTATAACACTTATCAAGGGCCATAATGGGACATTATGGCTCTTGGCCATAGGCTTATCAGTTCTGATCAGCGGCTTTTGTTTTCTTTAGGACGCGTGCAGGTTGAAATGTGCTTGATCATGTTAATCTGGGTATGAGCTCCACTCCCTGATTTACATATTAATGAAAAACTACCAGTTTTTAAAGAGACCCGAGGGTATCTCGACTAAATTACATGAAATTAAGAAATCCAATGTTTAGCAATGTCATTATTAAGACACTGTTCACATTATAAAAGTGTAATAAACAAGTGTTTTAATCAGTCTATTTTGCTACGTCTTGTCAACAGTTAAAATATAGTATAACATTTGAAATGGTCAAAAAAAGTAAAAATTAATGAGTTCGACTAATAGTCGCGGGTCGCGGGTCGCGGGTCGCGGGTCCAATGTCGCGGTCGCGGGTCCAATGTCGCGGTCGCGGGTCCAAGGTCGCGGTCGCGGGTCCAAGGTCGCGGTCGCGGGTCCAAAGTCGCGGTCGCGGGTCCAAAGCCGCGGCAGGGGAAAATGATTTGAAAACGACTGATATGAAAACAATATGAAGGGAAAAAATCTCTTTTGTGCACGATACTCTACGGTAGCCAATTTACAGGTTACGGATGTTAGAGTCAACAATATAATGTCTCAAGAAAAGACCTAAAGGGAAAAGCTGGCCGACTTTTGTGTTCACCGCAAGTTTATTTTGTTTTCTTTCTGTCGGGCCCAGTTAAGTGTAAATTCAGCGTTGAATATACTTATGTATAACAGTATCTGATAAAAAATGTTACCATGAGTAACCATTGTTTTCTTCTTGTCTATGAATTGCTCACAAATTCTTAGGGGTGCATTCACTGAAAAATGTGCGATACACTTCATAGACTATAAATTATAAACGTTACAACAACTTAAAACCTTTTTAAAAAAAGGCTAACTCGGGCTCGAAAAGCTACGAGTCTGTCGGTAGAAGAAACGAGAACTGTTTCAATTTTAACAAATGTTTTCGCCAAAAATAAAGAAAACGCTTGTTGAAAAACTTCCTGGTCGCTGTTACGAAAAATTGTATTGCGTGACTAGTGTGACTTTCTAGAAGCTTCGCGAGAGTTCATAATTTGTTTATTTTAGGATCTTGTGTAAGCGTTTCTAAAAGCGGTATATTTTGTAATCTTTCTATAATTAGACTATTTGGAAAGTTCTAGAATCTTATTGTAAACGTATATAAGGTGGGCGAGCCCGAGTTAAGTTTTAACTAGTTTTCACAAGCGAAGAGAGTTTGACGTTGGTCGTGTTTAGTCAAGTGTGACGAAGGCAGTTTTTATTCAAGTTGGCGGAGGCCGCGTAAGTTTAACGAGTTACGTGCTGTTGTGGAGTTTTCCTCAGTGGAAACTACGTTCATCTTTGGAATAAATCTTCTTGTTGCTGTTCCGACAACCCTGCGTTCAGTTTAGTTTGCAAGCTACCCGTCCTCTAAAAGATTACCCGCGTAAAAGTCGCAAACTCCCAAAATAAACTCTTTGCACAAGTAACTGGAAAGAGGAGGAGGGACGTTGGGCTTGAAGTGCCAGTAAAGTACATTCAAGCGGGTATTCAAGGCATGACTTTAATAAAAAACAAGTAATAATCCACAGCAAGAGGGGATAAAGCTCCAGCTTTATCCTCTCTTGTCCACAGAAAGGAGTTTGTTCCCAATAACGATTGAAATCCGGAATCCAAGTTCTACTAAGAGAGAATAGATCATAGTCTATTGGCTCTACTGACAAAGACTTGAATCCAGTACCTGGAATCTGGAATTAGTTACCTAATTTATTGTCTTTTCTTAGCTCTGGTGAAGTTGATAACTTTCCGTTTTCAGTGTCTGGTTTACTTTCTTTTTCAGCTTCATGATATCGGGCGTTATTATTTCCTTACCTACTTACTCACTTAGTTATTTACGATGCATGTTTTCAAGATTTGACTGAGACGCACATTGAATGGCTTCCTATTGTCAGGTTGTCCTGGTTGCCATTTAGGTGAAGAGAACAAGAAGTTATATTGAACTCTCTGGGTTGCCGTCTCAGTTGTAAAAATAAAAGCATTAAGCGAAAATTTTGCTTCGAGGAACAGACTCCTTTCTGTGGATTATTACTTGTTTCCATATTAAATTCATGCCTTGAATACCGCTTGAATGAAGTTTCATGCCCCTATTTACATTTTCTTTCAGTTTTGCCGAAAACATTTGTTAAATATAAGAGTTCTCGTTTCTTCTACCGACAGACTCGTAGCTTTTTGAGCCCGAGTTCGCTTTTTTTTAAAAAAAGGCTTTAAGTTGTTGTAACGTTTATAATCTGTAGTCTATGAACTGTATCGCATATTTTTCAGTAATTTAACATAAACTTGCGCTGAACACAAAAGTCGGCCAGCTTTTTCTTTTAGGTCTTTTCTTGAGACATTATTTTGTTGACTCTAAGATCCGTAACCTGTAAATTGGCCACCGTAGATTATTGTGCATAAAAAGGATTTTTTCCCTTTATATTGTGTTCATATCAGTCGTTTTCACTCAGCTGTTACCTCGAATCCCAAATCATTTCCCCCTGCCATTGGACCCGTGACCGCGACTTTGGACCCGCGACCGCGACTTTGGACCCGCGACCGCGACATTGGACCCGCGACCGCGACTTTGGACCCGCGACCCGCGACCCGCGACTATCAGTCAAACTCAAAATTAATAGTCTGTTCACTTTACTTTAACAAATTCATTACAGACATGAGTAACTTCATTTTTATTCGCCAAAATAAAAAAAAGATAAATATATTCGGCCACCATTCAACTCGAGTTCAAAGAACAGTTGTTAACTATTCAGCCCGGCCTCAGAGCGACGCCAAACTCGCGGAAGTTAGGAGCAAAATGGCTTCCCAGTGTGCTACCATAACAAAAGAAGAAATTTCACAAATAAGCGAAGAAGCTGTTCCCGAAAAACACGAAGACTACTGACGGGGTCTTATTAGACGTGACTGACACCGTCCCACCGTTGAGGTACGCGGGCGTTTCAAGGTTAACTGTAGCCTGCGAGCAGGTTCGCTTGTGCGAGGGTCTCAATGAGGTGGTAGCTTTGACGGTTGACTTTTTTCCAGTTTTGGTGGTTGACGGTTATTAAGTGGAAATTTGAACCAACAGTTACCATTTATGCTGTTGTGTTTTGGAGGTCGTCTTGGCCTTACACTTCTAGAATTTCGAAATATTTTCAGATACAAGCAAGTTCTAAGGTCTTGTGATGTCTTGAGAGTGTGTTTTCGGAAACACAGGGCGCTTTCCATTTAGGAAAAAAACCCGGAAATTTCGGTGGTAGCAAAAGTGGAATTTCCGATTGGTAAAAAGTTGTTCCATTTGGTCGTAAACCCCGGTACGCGGTGGTGCCCGACCGTGGACCTCGAACTGGTACAAAACTACGAGAAACGTAAATGGAACACGACATTCCGTTCGGAATTTCCAACCGGGAAAACGGGACCACCTTTTTAGATTTTCCACTTTTTCTGGGAATTTTCCAGTGGGACGAACCGACGAAACGTGTTCCATTTACCGCCGAACCGGAAATTCCGGAAATTTTGACTAAATGGAAAGCGCCCACAGGAACTGATTTTTCCAGTTTGAAGGTTCTTCATGACGCAGAAGTCCGTGAAGATAAGCTGTATTAGAGAGATTTGAAATACCTTGAAACTTTTTAACGGTCTGCATTTTTGACCGGTTGAGGGGTAAAAAAATCACTTTTTTGACGGTTGACGGTTTAATTTCAGGCCCTTTGACGGCTGACGGTTAAGCCCATCGTCGAGACCCTCTTCAACAAGCCGCCCGTTTCATCGCGAGGAGAATGGGCCTACGGAGGGTGATCACACAAAACAAGTTTCGTCTCGTTTCAAACAAGGCGTTGCGGCTAACAAAGAAGTTCTTTTTACTGGGCTGCCTGTGCGGCCCAGTCATAAAATGGGCTTTCGGTCGTCTGCGGCGAAGAACGGCCTCCCGGGGGAGGGAAGACACGAGGGTCTGACACCGAGAAACGATGTTCTCACAAATGGTTTCATATGATTTTCTCTTGCACGAACCCTTACAAGGATACTTTTTGTACCTTGTCTGCGCTCCCGCTGAAAAACCCACAAAGCGTTGCGAACCTGAAGAAGGCTATTTGCGTTGTTCGAAGCGATTCGATCATGGGAGTCACTCTATAATTTTTTTATTGTTCGAGTTTATGTCAGTTAGATGATGTTGGCGCTGGGAAACTCAGAGAAATGCTCGCGTTGCATTCAAAGCGACACGCCGTTCACGGTAGGTTTACACTAAAAGATGACTGTGAGCGTCAGGTTTGGCACGCCGTGGCCGCTTCGTGAACTCAAAGAGAGAATTATCGATCGATGTAGTACATGAGCAATTGAGAAGCACAATTTATGAGCAAGGTATTTCACCAGTTGACGGCACTATGGCTGAAGACTTGAAGCCTTCGTAGTCAGTAAAGCGAACAACTCAGTTGCCGATGAATGGCACTACGCACGTCCATGAGCGAGGGACGTGACAACTTTGCCATGTTAGAAGACTGGCTTTTCCTTTAAATATTTCCTTCTATTTAATGCAACACACGCTACTTTGGGGGTCTAAATTTCGGATATACTGAGGATAAAGAAGACACGGACAAAAATAGGGACTCAGAGAATTTCGCACACAAGTTTCAAGCTTCACCGGGACATCCCATCCGGGAGCTTCACAGAGAGCGACTTGAGGAAAATAGTAACTAATTTACATTCGCATAAAGCCAGCTTATGCCTTTTGATGGATAAGTTATGGGTAAAAAATTTTGCATAAGGCATAGGGTAGGCTGATAGAGAAAATTTGCCAGCGCCGCTGAAGCGGAGGAGGGTGGGGAAACTTGCTTGCCCGTTGTAGAGTACACTGGACGAAAAAACGGATTTGCGTAAGTTTGCTAGTTGAGCAAATCTATTGTAAATTTAGGGTACTAATGTTGCTACTTATTTGCTCTTGGTGCAAATTTTGTTCGAAAGTGAAAGTTTACTTTTCTGCAAGGGTGGCGTAAATGTGGAGTAAATATCAAGTTTACAGATATTTTGTTTCACTTTTGCTCCCCATAGTAAATTTGGTGTTTAGATTCAAATTTGCCACCATTTTGTTCTGTGTGTAAAAATCGAACGTCAAAACTGAATGTTTGCTTGATATTTTCTGGCATAGCAAAGTTAATGTGTAAATTTATGGTTACTAGAGGCGTAAATTTAAGCAAAATATGATCAAAGAACTATCTTTACGACCACTTTAACCAACGTTTGCACATTTACCAAACTTCACAGTGTTATTTCACGCAAGTTTTGATTTTCCATTGCATTTTCCGTTTCAATCACCATCACATTCTTCTCAAAGTTTATAATATCACTTGCTGCAGCTGGTTATTTCATCCCTTTTTTTTTTTTCGTTTAGCGTCGAATGCGTTTCCTGATATTGTGTCGGTGGCTCGGAAAAAAAAATATCACGAGAAGTCTCGGAATAGGAGGCCCTGACGTAAAACGTTACCATTTATAATTTGGGTGAACAAAATGCACAATATGTGAAAGGTTTGAACCCAGGAGTCATTTCAATAGTAGATTGCAGAGTTTCATCGTCCGGGTGAATGTAGTCCTGAATGCACTCCGTCGCAAGATTAGCCGCCATGTTTGTTGCCCAGGCTTCCATGTGACTTTGGCACATGCGCGATTTGATTTACATTGTCACGTGCGGCTTTTGAACCAATAGAATAGTGTAAAATAAACTTTCGTTGAACAGTTCAAATTCACGCGGACTTCACAAGCAATACAGCGTTGCAAAACGAGTAGTTTTGTTATTTTCGGATAATAGAAAGCCTGTCTTTCTATTCAGCTGTTCTATTACGATTTATACCTTTGTTATCTTCGAGAGACAGTGATCAGTTGCGATATTCTTCACATAAAGCCTGTTTCCAAGTCATCAACTCAGCTGGATTGCAGAAAGGTATGTTCTTCTTGATATCGTGGTTCGTTTACTTACTTTGGTTTTCTAATAACTTTGCGTAAGCTTAAAACCTCAAAGATAAATCTTAAAATTTAAGATGCATGCACAGATATGCCATTGATTGATTCCTTTTTGTTTACTGCAGAAATAACTGTACTCTTTGTTGCGCATCGTCTTCATTAATAGAATAATCTTAATAAGTAGCCGGATCTTGAGCTGTGCAGGCAAACATTTCTTTTACACCAATATAAGTCGGTGATGTGACCTTAGCATGTCCATAATTCAGAAATTTGGCTTGTTGTACAGCTGAGTTAATATGTTAGATATTTGGGGTTACTGTACTTTTCAGGTGACAGCACTTGACAAAGCAGTGGTGACTATAATTTATTATTTAATATTCTACTACATTTCAAATGACAAATGATTTCCCTTGTGAAATTTTTACAGTCAAAAACTCTTGTTTTACATCTATACATAATTATGGTTCAGTGATGTTGTGAAATCTTAATTTGGTTCATTTTGCAAGTGACGGCACAAGTTTGCCAGATCTTGAAGCATATGTGTCATTCTGAGTTACCATTGTATTATTGTTCCACATTTAAATGACAAATGATTCTTATTTCATAAATTGTACCATCCAAAACTCTTATGGTTTATACATATGGTTCAGTGATATTGTGAGATCTTAATTTTTTTTCATTTTGTGAGTGACCGCACTTGCCAGATCTTGAAGCCTATGTGTCCCTCTGAGTGACCACCTTATTATTGTTCCACATTTAAATGACAAGTGATTCTTCTTTCATAAATTGTACCATCCAAAACTCTTATGGTTTATACATATAGTTTAGTGATATTGTGAGATATTAATTTTGGTTCATTTTAGCAGTGACGGCATATGCCAGATCTTGAAGCTTATGTATCATTCTGAGTGAGCACCATATTATTGTTCCACATTTAAATGACAAGTGATTTTTCTTTCACAAATTGTACAATCCAAAACTCTTATGGTTTATACATATGGTTCAGTGATATTGTGAGATCTTAATTTTGGTTCATTTTGCGAGTGACGGCGTATGCCAGATCTTGAAGCCTATGTGTCCTTCTGAGTGACCACCATATTATTGTTCCACATTTAAATGACAAGTGATTCTTCTTTCATAAATTGTACCATCCAAAACTCTTATGCTTTATACATATGGGTCAGTGATATTGTGAGATCTTAATTTTGGCTCATTTTTGCAGTGACGGCATATGCCAGATCTTGAAGCCAATGTGGCATTCTGAGTGACCACCGTATTATTGTTCCACATTTAAATGACAAGTGATTCTTCTTTCATAAATTGTACCATCCAAAACTCTTATGGTTTATACATATGGTTCAGTGATATTGTGAGATCTTAATTTTGGTTCATTTTGCGAATGACGGCATTTTTTTCATTTTGCGAGTGAAGCCTATGTGTCATTCTGAGTGACTACCGTATTATTGTTCCACATTTAAATGACAAGTGATTCTTCTTTCATAAATTGTACCATTCAAAACTCTCATGGTTTATACATATGGTTCAGTGATATTGTGAGATCTTTATAATTTTGGCTCATTTTATGAAAGTGACGGCATATGCCAGATCTTGAAGCCTATGTGTCATTCTGAGTGACCACCGTATTATTGTTCCACATTTAAATGACAATTGATTCTTCTTTCATAAATTGTACCATCCAAAACTCTTTTGGTTTATACATATGGTTCAGTGATATTGTGAGATCTTAATTTTGGTTCATTTTGCGAGTAACGGCATTTTTTCATTTTTTTGTAGTGAAGCTTATGTGTCATTCTGAGTGACCACCGTATTTTGTTCCACATTTAAATGACAAGTAATTCTTCTTTCATAAATTGTACCATCCAAAACTCTTATGGTTTACACATATGGTTCAGTGATATTGTGAGATCTTAATTTTGGTTCATTTTTGCAGTGACGGCATATGCCAGATCTTGAAGCCTATGTGTCATTCAGTGACCACCACATTATTGTTCCACATTTAAATGACAAGTGATTCTTCTTTCATAAATTGTACCATCCAAAACTCTTACGCTTTATAAATATGGGTCAGTGATATTGTGAGATCTTAATTTTGGCTCATTTTGCGAATGACGGCACTTGCCAGATCCTGAAGCATAAGTGTCATTCCAAGTGACCACTGTATTACTGTTCCATATTTTAAACGACAATACCTCATTATTTATACCTTTTGTACAGCTCAATGATGTTGAGGGATCTTTGTTAGTTCATTTTGCTAGTAAATGCTTTGGCTTTATCATGCCAAATAACCACAATTAATCAATTATTGTTCTAAGCAACATGTGGGTTGCCTTAATGTTACGTTTCTCAGGTTCTGACCGGTTTTACGGTTTATGTGTACAGTTGAGTCATGGTTGTGCTCTGTTAGAGCCTGGTGACCTGTGAGACACTATCAGTTCTGCTCTTGAATGACAGGGGAATTAATTTATTTCAGTCTTTATTTACACTTAAAAGAGTCTTAATGAAACAAATGCAGATTCAACAGAAAGAGGCATTTCTGCTCTCTACTTTAACACCTGTTCCAAAAAACATATTATATATTTAATGAAAAAGTTAGTAGGAATAAAATGCAGGGAGAAATTTTTCTCACAAATATCCTCAAACTATTCCTTTGATTAAGAGAGTGTTTTCAGCTTTTAGCATCGTGTCATTGTTCTGCAACCCAATCATTTACACTGAGTATGAGCAGTATATGCTTGTTTACCAACTGTGGGTTACTTGTTGGCTGCTAAATCATGGTTCGTCATTTTTCTTTCAGAAAAAAAATTAAAAGGCCAATATGCTCTGAGGGAGTCAACTAGCATCAGTTAGTCAGACAAGGACAAGTACCTTGCATGTATGTCCGTTGCATATATGTCATCAGAGGAGTCTTTGTCTGAAACAGCTGTATCAGAGTGGCATGAAGGTAATTCTTCAGGTTCAGATGAGGACCTCCCAAACAGGGAAAATCTCTGTGTAAGGCCACTTTCCTGGCAGAGCATTGAGGTTAATGGTTTAATGGCCCAGTTGGACCGCAAAGTTGCATGGTGTCAAAGTCAATGAAGTGAAAATAATGGTAATAGAGCACACAGTGAGACCAGCATCAAATCAAGGAGCACCAGACGATGCTCCTGAGTTTGCTCTGGCACCCACCACTTACAATAGAAAAAGGAACTTGATCATAAGCATAACACAGATAATTTTTTGAAGAACATTCAGAAAAGAAGAAGACATTTTAGATAAAAATGTACAAAATAATAATAACACTCAAGTTGAAGTTGACATGCATCATGATTCAGTTCCTTTTCAGTTAAGTTCCTAGAACCATATTTACTCAGTAGACAATTGCACAATTTTTGAGTTTTGATGAAGACCTACAATGTAGTAAGTGAATATCCTTTGACACCCATGGGATGGAGCCACGTTAAAACTAGGTAAATTACCAAATCTCAAAGTGATTTGTCACAATCCAATGAAGATCTTGCCTGTGTTGCAGACACTCTAAACCTTCTGTATAGAGCATGCCGTCTGAGAATTAGTGCACAATATCATGTTTGAATCCCACTGGGTCACAAAGACATGCATGTATGTCAGCGTTTTGTGATTGGCTAGGTTCTTACGCTGTTTGTGATTAGTCCGATTTGAAATAAAGTGTTGACACAAAGTCACATAATCTCAATGACCTTTGTATGGTATGGTGGAGCCACAAACTTTCCCTTACCAGACAAATGTCTGCAAAATTTGCCATCTTTGCAGAGCTGTCCTTGTTAGTTTGCACCGAATCACTCTGTAACTTGGCAACTTTACTGAATTTTAAAAACCTTCCATCTAGTAGCCTGTAAATGCAGCTGTATTTTCAGTCATCGTGTCCATTCACCCAACATATGTAATTGGAGATACATCTGCATCCACTTTCCGCAGTGGTGACAGATTTCTAGGGCTACCCTAAGCACTGCCTTAAAAAGTGCCACTCCGAGGACTAAATCTAGCCAATACACCCCATAGTAGAGTAATTACTGGACTCCAAATGCCATGATCCTATTTTGTTCTTGGCATATTTTATGAAAAAAGAGTGCAGTTATGTTTTATGCCAAAAAAAAATACCGTGTGTGATAACAGTTTTTTGATAAGCATGGCTTAAATTTTAATCACCTGCATGCCAATAACAATAATAATGATGATGAATTAAAGAAGTTCTACAGAGCTTTCATAGTGTATAGATTGTGTTTGGATAATTTGGATATTTAATCAGTCCAATACTGCAAGCAAAACAGCCAAATCAGTGGATAGCAGATTTGCTTTCATAACTTGAAAAGCTTTTGGCTACCTATAGGATGAGAGTAAAATTGGGGTGTCATTTCATGCTAGTTTTAGAGGTTTAGCAGTAAATAAAGCACCTGTAAAATAAAATACATGTACATGCTAAAAAGGTGACAAAATTAACCTTATAAGTGTTTACTGCTGGGTAAAAATATATCAAAGTCGTACCCAAATCATAGAAATGCACAGAGCTTTCGCATAGTAACTCATTTTATTTACAAGAAATATTTTTATATAACTGATTTGGTTAAAAATGAATCATACAGATGTATCTCCCCTTGGGGTAAGTGAATAGCACTAGGTACACTATATGATATTATTCACTGCCTATTTTGGGTAGTGGATAATATTTATCAGATGAAAACAAGTTCTTATAAATAATAATTAGAGGAATATCGCTTATCATAATAATTTGAGGCTAATTTTATTTCCTGTGGTTGATGTTCTGTCCGTTAATAAGGATGTCACATCTACATTGGGAGTGATGTGTACTTGTTGTCATCGTACAACCATTTGCCAATAGTATCAATTGAATCTAGAAAGAGTATATTTGAAGTATACCACTCAAATGGAGTTACGTTTTACCTGTACCAACCTTAGATAATTATGAACCAGCTAGTGTTGACTTGCACTTTCAAACCCAATGTACATTCTTATACACTTATGAATTTAGATAGTTTCACATTGTATGTGCTTTTTATTTAAAGGCATATATTTTGTGGTACATGCAGTGCCCTGCAGAGGCCAATGGAACTTTCTTTTAATTTATCTTGCTTTTTATTGTACAGTGTATATTAAAGATAATAAAGTCATTTTATTCTTGAAATTTTGTTTGGTGTCTTAATTGTTTGTGAGTCATTTATGGTACCAAATAAAAATAAGAAACATCTGGATAATGATGTTTTGATCAAATTTGCTATCTTGAGTGAAAGTGTAAAAAGTGATATTTTAATCAACTTTGTTTACCTTACTTTAAGTATGGAAAACTGCTATCATGGCAATATTTGCCATCCTGAGCAAAGATACAGAAGAACTGATATTTGATGAACTTTGCTACAATGGGGAAAAGTATGGGAAACTACTGTTTTGATCATATCTGCCATCCTGAGCAAACTTGAGAAAAAAGTGGTATTTGGCCAAATTTGCTACCCTGAGCAAAACAGTGGCAAACGCCTATTTTGATCATATTTATCACACTGAGCAAAGATACGGAAGAAGTGATAATTTGACCTCATTTACTACACTGGGCGATACACAAATAAAGTGAATTTTTGCTCAGATTTACTATCCTGGGCAAAACTGTTGAAAAATGAGTTTTGGTCACTTTTGCTACATTGAGCAAAAATGTGGCAAATTACTACTTTGACCGAATTTGCTATAGAGAGCAAAAGCATTCAAAAATTCATCTTCGATCGCTTTTGCCCATTTGGGCAAAAACCTGACAAATGTCAGTTTTGCTATCAAGTTTGACACCCCTGTAAATGCCTTGATAAAGTAAAGGTTATCCTTGTTTTTACACACGGAGCAAATTTGAGGCAAATTCGGCATTTACCACCTTTGCCACTGATGCAAAATTATGGCAAAGTTGGTCCTATGTCATGTGGCAAAATTGAGCAAAATTAAGCAAATGTGGCATTTGCAGATGATTTGCTCCAAATTTGCTATAGAGGTAAATCCGTTTTTTCGTCCAGTGGTAGACTTGCGAGAAGACGGCGAATTTGTTTGCTAGGGCGTATAAAAGGCCTAGGGAATTTCCCTGGGGGCCGTAAAGAACCAATAGACTGCTTCCCGAGGGAGCACGCAGTAATGTAGTTGATTAAATGGTCACGCGGCGGCTTTTATACGAATTAGAATAGTAACTAATTTACATTCGCATAAAAGCCACCTTATGCCTTTTGATGGATAAGTTATGGGTGAAAAATTTTGCCCGAGACCAGGGGTGCTATAGACTCATCCAAAGGACGGTAAATTATTGCAGAATACCTCATTAAGTTGCAGCACAGCCAAATCTCCCCGAAACTCAGAAAAACCCAGAAAACTCCCTTAGAGAAATGGGCAGCGTTGGCATAATGCCTCTCAGATGTGACAGATACAATTGAGGGGAGTGGGCCGGCCCAACTGTGGGGCTTTCCCTCCCAGTTACGCTAAACGAAAGCTGAAGGGTGACTTGCAGCATGTGTAACCCGGTTAGAGAAATCCGAATGGGAGGAGATAAAAAGAAGGAAAGACCCTGTGAAAGAGGGAGGCTGGGAGGGAACCCCACAGTTGAGTCGAGTCAGGACACCGTCCGAAGACTGGATGAGGGGTGTGTTTAGGAGCCCCACCTCCCCCCCCCCGCTGAGCACGAGTCAAGTGTGGGGTAAGGAAATATAGGAAGCAAAAGCCAAAGAAAAATATAATATACAAGGAAACTCGTGCAAATTTATTCAGGCTATGCGCTAGAGTAAAGAGAACGTGGTTACTGAAACTGATATCTAGGAGTTACGCCACCTTCTGTTTCTGCTATTGTGACCTCTAAGGTCACAAGTGTAAGAGGTCAGGGAGAATAAAGACAATATAAAAAGTGAAACGTCTCAAGGGAACAGCTGCGAGCGGGCACGGAGTATGCTGACAATGCAATGTGCCGAAATTATACAAAGTGTTGATAATACCAAGAGTAGGAAACGAACGGCAAAAATAAACAACTGTCCACCTAATTTTAAAATCTTTCAATTCATTCACGTAAAATGCCATAAAGCATCAAAGATTCTAGACCAAATGTACGATGGACGGTCGCGAAGTAAAACCAAAGATGTCTGTTCGTCATTGTACGTTTCACAGACGTTAAAGGGCACCAACGAAATTAAAAACATGCCACCGAACTGCGTTGGTGAGATCTTCCTTTACGTTTCACAAACGCCAAGAAGCGTCAACGTAATGTCTATCTCTTCATTGTACGTTTGTACTGTCGCACTTTGTAATAATCGTCGCACTTTGTAATACCTGTCGCACTTTGTAATAAAATTGTCACACTGTAATACCTGTCGCACTTTGTAATAACACTTGTCGCACTTCGTAATAAAAAAGCTGTCGCACTTTGTAACAACAGACCATCGCACTTTGTAATAAAAAAAGCTATCGCACTTTGTAATAACACTTGTCGCACTTTGTAATAAACTTGAAATAGATGGTCGGAGGACAAGTAAACCCAGTAACAAGCGCCATCATCGACAACAACAACAACGACAATAATAATAATAAGTGTTCACATCAACTTCTGGCTTCAACATCTTTCTAGGGAAGTACAACTCTATATGCGGACGACCTCGATAGAGAGAAAGTGTCTACGCCTATGACAGGGAGAGTCATTTAAAAAGGGAGTTCGTATTGGAATTTCATTTAATTGTTAGTAAAAGTAATTAAAGGTGTCCTTCAGGCGAAACGTGATCGTATAAGCAAAATATTTTTAAAGTTTTACTACTAGCACAGGCAATTAGAAAACCTATAATTTCGTTACCTGCGAGGTATTACTTGAGACATAAACAGAGATATTACTTGATTTGCATTTATTACCATGAATAAGCCAAATTGTATTTCATAAAACCAAATGAAAATCACAAACTCAGAGAACAACCCGTAATAGTAGTCTTTACACAAATATACCACAAAACGAGGGCATTGAAATTGTCTGCAAAGCATATGAAGTGAACTTCTACAAAGACAACCCTCCTATTCCGACACATTACCTGCGGGAAATGCTTAGACTAATCCTCAAAGAAAATTCTTTCCAGTTCAATGGAAAACACTACCTACAAACCCATGGCACTGCGATGGGTACAAAGACAGCAGTTTCTTTTGCCAATATTTTTATGGCACATATTGAAACAACAATTCTAAGCGAACCGTTTTTAGGCCTACAGTTTGGAAACGCTGCATTGACGATATCTTTTCCCTATTGGACATCAGTAAACCAGACATCGAAGCCTTCATCGACCAAGCGAACTTACATCAAACATCACCCAACTATCAAATTCACGGCCGAAATATCTGACACTGAGACTGTGTTTTTAGACACGGTCGTATACAAAGGCAAAAGATTCAAGGAAAAATCTATCCTTGATGTAAAGACACATTTTAAAAAAACGGAAACCTTCCAGTACACACATTTCACCTCTTGTCACCCGCCGAGTCTTTAAAAAGGATTTGTCAAAGGAGAAGCCTTGAGAATGCTACGAACAAACTCCCCAAAAACTACGTTTGAGGAAAATATTTCAAATTTCAAAAAACGCTTGATTGACAGAGGCTACCCACAAACTATGATAGAAAACCTTCTATTAGACATAAAGTTCACAGAGAGGGAGTCTGCTCTCCTGAAACACAGTAACAAAGAGGAAAAAGAAATATTGCCTTTCGTGACACAGTATCAGCCCTCAGCGTCTACTTTAAAAGAATTTTTAATGAAAAACTGGAATCTTATACAAAACCAACCGTTACTTCGCCAAATTTTCAAAGAACCACCTATCATTTCCTACAAGAAAGGAAAATCCCTAAAGGACATGCTCGTTAGAGCTAAAATATAGAAGGTTTACACAAGGTTTCACGCCGGTATAGATGTGCGGCCTGTCACCCCATGCATTTTCTCACGTATTTTTGAGTGGACAAATCTCATAAACGGGCCACAAATTCAACAGGAATACGCGCGAACTGAACAAATTGTCTGTTCACTGTCTGTTGTACATTTTAAAGGTTCAGCTCAACTTACACAATTTTCCCTTGCTGAACATAAACTGTACCGAGCCGAATCTTGGTCCGCTATATATAAGCTATATCATGGTTCAAATTTTAAACTGTAAGATCCCTGAAAGAGTTCTCCTCAGTGGAGCAATATGTAAAAGGTTTTCAAAGGTTTCACGCCGGTGAAGATGTGCGGCCTGTCACGTCAGCTCTTGCAAGTTTTTACCATCTATTTCAATTTATTACAAAGTGCCGCAAGTGTTATTACAAAGTGCGATAGCTTTTTTTATTACAAAGTGCGATGGTCTGTTATTCCAAAGTGCGACAGCTTTTTAATTACAAAGTGCGACAGGTGTTACAAAGTGTGACAATTTTATTACAAAGTGCGACGATTATTACAAAGTGCGACAGTACATACGTTTCACAGACGCCAAAAGGCGCCAACGTAATTGACTACTGAACATGCCACTGAGTAGAGCTGCTGGGGTCCTCCTTTACGTTTCACAAACGCTAAGAAGCGTCAACGTAATGTCTTTCTCCTCATTATACGTTTCACAGACGCCGAAGGGCGCCAACGTAATTAAATACATTCCACTGAACTGCACCGTTGAGATTCTCCTTTACGTTTCACAGACGCCATGAAGCGCCAACGTAAATTTGTTCCGGCTCGTTCTCGTTCTACTGTAACAGACGCAAAAGACGCGACAATAATAAATAAGGGTCGCCTTACCTCTGGTACGTTGCACAGACGCCTAAAAACGTTAACGTAAACAAACTCTAAATGGAATGGTGAAAAAGATAAACGCCACGTATGTAACAAATTGACAAGAAAAGAGGGAAGCGAGAAATTAAAACATGATACTTAGGTTGATAGTGTTGGTGCCGGTTGAGGCTCTGTCGAAGCAATAGCTACCGCATCAGCTGGGTCTGGTTAAACAGGGACGAGAGCCAAGAAAGAGCTTCAGCGGCGCTGGTCGCGTTGCGGAAGAATGAAACTTGCTTGGCCCTTGTAGAGTAGACTTGCGAGAAGACGGCGAATTTGTTTGCTAGGGCGTATAAAAGGCCTAGGGAATTTCCCTGGGGGCCGTAAAGGACCAATAGACTGCTTCCCGAGGGAGCACGCAGTAATCTAGTTGATTATGCACCTATCAATGTAATGCCGGCGGGGGGGAGGCAGGGCATAGGGTGGGGATTTGACTTTTTTCAAAAAATTTCAATCAAATTCCCTGCCCACGGGCAAATCATTACAGTCAAATGCAACCAAATTTCCCCATCCCGGGCTACACATTGCTGTCAATCCAAAGGCACAATAAAAATATCTCTAAATGAAACTCTGCAATCTTTTATAAACGTTGCTGCATCACCAAACATACATGTTCCTGTTACAGCTGCAATTATACGTTTTAACCATAATCCGTGTTACACTGCGTAGAATACACAAACCTTTAGGAGAAAGTCCACATTTTGTAAGTTTAAATATACCGTTCTTAGTAAAAGGTACAAAGAAAGTCAGTTTTATCAGTTTACAGTGAATGTAGCGAATAAGCCATACACTAATCAATTGTACTTGCTAAAATCGACTTGGTTTCTCTTTACTTCCGTTTACTTTGATACCACAGTATTTTAAGAGGTTCAATTGATCACTAACACGCCAAAACAAACTAAATTTGAAGACAAAACAGTGAAATCCACTCAGCCTTCGCTTGTTCTCATTGGCCTCCATGATTTCCTGATCTTTTCAAACCGTGCGGCGCATGCGTGAAGCGTGAAAGTGGGAAACATATGTTCGGTCTCAGTCTTTTTTGTCCGAGTCGGTCAAATATGTCGACGTCGGGCGAAGAAAGATTCAAATATCCCCTCCCCTGGGAGAACAGGATCAGTCAAACGCCCTACCCCAGGGCCAACAAAGACAATCAAATCCCCACCCCATGCCCTGCCCCCCCCCCTCCGGCTTTACATTGATAGGTGCATTAAATGGTCACGCGGCGGCTTTTATACGAATGAGAATAGGAGCTATCACTGACAAGGTTTAGTGACTGAGTAGAGCATACAAGTGTAGCCCACGTCGAGGTTTCAGGGGGTTTGCTTTTGTTTGTCAGGGTATTTGTAACGTGCTAAGCTTTTATCGTTAAATTTGTACATGATCTTGTGATCACAATTCTGTGTTTTTGCCCATTCAGCAAGCACGCTATACTGATGTCAGCATTAGCGAGTTTCAGAAACATGCCTTTGAAAGTTTTCAGCGCTCGTGATGTTTCTTGATATTACTTTTACCATTTTATGAAGATGTAAACTGAAGTCACCGCAAAATGGAAACTTAAAAAAGCGTATAATCCATTTATCTCGAAACATAACACACCATGACTTATACGACCCTTATTTTCGTAAAGGTGGTTTGAATACGAACGAACACAGTCAATGTGAGGGGCAAAAACAGTATTAATATAGATGAACCATAGGGTCCAGTAACTAATACAAGGGTCAATTATTGTGCATTGAGATGAATCGCTTGAAAAGAGAGACTTCGCTTGAAGATGTGATGAGAAGTAAACAAAGGCATAATAGTGCGTCACGTTCAGTCTTTTTAATATCCAAGGAGTCACTGTGAATAGTGTTTCCATATTGTTTAGCTGGCACAAAAACTTCGGACGAGTTATAAAGCCGCATAGTTATCTTCCATGAGGAAAAGTTCGTCTTGGGTGAGGCAAACAGAACTGGAGCGAATTTTTAACTCGCATCGGTATCAGGTAAAAAATATGTTATCGATCGTTTCATCTATTTACATTGTTTGAAGTGCATGCTGGTGAACGCAACATGCGAGCGAGAAATCTTTAAACTTTTTAAGGTCTCAAAATGCAAAGGATTTTATTCGTTTAAGTTAGAGAAAAATACCATGAGGATAATTTTAAAACTGAATATTTTTCATCTTGTGGAAAAAATAGTGCGTTTTCTTGTAGACTGTGGACCGCAAATTAGGATCGCACTTTTCACAAACATGAGAATTCTGAAGTTCAGAAGCCAACCGACGATTGCGTTTTTCGCTGCTGTCAATCATCTTAACGGACCTCTTAGGAAACAAAACTTTACTTCACGGGTTGAAAAGGTCTTGGTTTGTGATTTGTGGATTTCGATCCGTTTTGTGTGTTTCTCTGGGCGCTTTCCATTTAGGAAAAAAACCCGGAAATTTCGGTGGGAGCAAACGTGGAATTTCCGATTGGTAAAAAGTTGTTCCATTTGGTCTTAAACCCCAGTACGACGCGGTGCCCGACCGTGGACCTGGAACTACGAGAAACGTAATTGGAACACGACATTCCGTTCGGAAATTCCAACCCGGAAAACGGGGCCACCTTTTTAGATTTTCCACTTTTTCTGGGAATTTTCCAGTGGGACGAGCCGACGAAACGTGTTCCATTTACCGCCGAACCAGAAATTAAATGGAAAGCGCCCTCTGTTTCAAGGTTCGTTGCTTGTGATCGTAATTATGATTGAAGCAGCGATAAACACAATTGTGAAGGTGGCTTTTGAACTTTGAGAGTTCGCATGTTTGTGAAAAGCGCAGTAAAGTCTCCGTGCAGTCAGTGAGGCCCCTGGATCAGGCGGGATCAATGGGCAGTTAACTGTCTGTATTAGTATACTTCTGGTTTTCATACAATACAATATTTCTGTCTAGTGCAAATCAGCTCAGTCTGTCGCATTTTATGCTCGTAGAACGACAACAAGTTTTGGAATTTCCAGTTACGTCAAATTAGTCACGTTATACTGTCACGCTATATTTTGGGGTACAGAGGGATTGGGGGAGGGGTACGTGGAAATAATGCAAATTGTTTCATGCTTAGAATTAATGGCTAACTTATTTATTTATATTCATAATGGTGGAATTTATTATACAGCCCCCACTTAAAAATGGTACTCTTTTTTTTGGTTACGAAAGTCTTTCGAAAGGGTACAATGTTCTGAATGAGTTTATGTTTCAGTCTCACATGAGGTTCTGTCGCATGCAATGGTTTCCGACAAGGTTTTATGGTAGCCTGAGTGTGTATAGCCGCCCCTTCCCTTCAGAAAAAATAGCCCCTTTGCAGCCCAGTTAAAAATCGCCTTTCGGCGATTCTTGTTCGATATGCTTTTATTGGATAATTATGCATACTTCCTACTTACCTACTGGTCAGCGGTCACGTTTAAAGAAGTTTTTCAAATGCAAATTGGCAGTGATATAAACTCCAGGAGGCGGCGTCATAACCAGTATTCCCTTTCGTGCTTTACAAGGTCAGCGAGTTTGTTTGTATTTATCTATTTTACGTTCCTTGGTTTGGTTTCGCTTTTTCAAGGGGTGTTCCTTGTTCGTTTACTTGCATTTGTTCTTTTCGTCGCTTTACTCTTTCTTTTAGCTTCCGTCGGTTATTTGGCGCTCGACTGTCGACAGCAAGAGTTTCGCTTGTGGTGGTGATGGCTTCGCCAGCCAGCGCTAACACTGCATCTTTGGAACCCAATGTGGTGATTGCGAATGAAGTTCATGACGCGGCTGAGGTCGACGACACAGACCAAGTGGACTTTGATTTGGATGAGTTGAAGAAACAGCTGGGAATCGACAGTATTCTTGAAAAGTTCAACGACCTTGCTGCGAAGTTCTGTAGCGAGAAAACTAGGACTGAGTACTTTGGTTCAGAGGCTCAAAATTCAAAGTCCTCTTCAGAAACCGCCGAAGGGGTTTTTGACCCCTCGGTCGCAGTAGTTTCACACGAAGTCGCATCGACTAATAAGCCTCACGAGAAGAAGTTTAAGCTCCCTTCGGTGTTCGAGGAAACCGAAAGTTTTGGGCCTGAAGTGGCTGAGGTCATTGCTCAACGTGTCAATGACACATGCTCAAAAAGAGCCATGGATTCCAAGTTAAAGGATCTGTACGAGAGGTATAAGACTCCTGCTAATTGTAAATACTTGTGTGTGCCTAAAGTCAATTTAGAGTTGTGGCACGATTTGTCTAAGGAATCTAAATTCAAGGACTTCGGTCTTCAAGAGCTCCAGAAAGGTATTGTCAAGGCATCATAGCCTATAATACAGTTGTTTGATTCAGCACTTTTAGGAGCTCGTAAAGACAAGTTTTCAATGGATCCCAATGTTTTGCTACCTTTATTGGCAGAGGCTGTTACCTTTCTGGGGCATGCCTCATTTCTTACATCTCTTAACCCTATTCAGACTGGGGGGGTGGCTTTTCGACCCCCCCCCGGCAAAATCGTGATAACTCCTACACCGAAAGAGGTATGACGTTCAAATTTTCTGACATTTCCTAAAATTTATCTAGGAACATTTTGGTATAATTACCATGTCCATGTGATTAATCATGTTGCCATGGCAACCAGTTTCTGACACATAGGTTTTGGAAAATTTAAAAAATGGTGATTTTTTTGTTTTAAGATCGCGTTTTTACACTTACAGTGCTTTTTGTTGTTAAAATGGTCTTTGCTTGGGACTAGTTTTTGAATTAAATGTTTCAACATCGAATATTTGGGGGGGAGGGGTGGGGTAAAATTTGTCACTTTTTTGCTTTGACAAATATGCTGCTCTATTTTCCAAATAACACTTCCAAAGTCATTTGTTGGGTAATAAACATTAATTTGATACTTCGTTTATACATTCTGAGCTTTTTCCCCTTTGAAAGTTGCTTTAAATTATAATTTTAACAAAAAAACGGAAATCCAAGATGGCGGAACCAAGATGGCGGACAACCATTTCAAATTTTAAATTTTAATGCTTCCTATTGCTTTTTCTCGCTGTACAAGTGTTTCCTTGTTACTAGTTCATAAGAAAGGATAACAAAGAGATGACTTTACCAAAATTATTGATATTTTACGTATTTAAGTGGAAAAATAATAAGAAACATTGAAAAATCGGAATATGACGTCACTGTGACGTCATCATTGGGCGTGGCAAGTCAAAACTGGGTGTGGGGCTTCTTTGTACGGATATGATCTTTGTTTGTAAATTTCATGACCTTAGCATTATTGGTTCCAGAGATACAGAGGGGGGGTCCGAGGAGCCCCCCCCCAGTCACAGATTGACCAAAAAAGCCCAGTCTGAATAGGGTTAAACGAAGAGAGCTTCTTAAACCAGATATCGCTAAGCCTTATCAGTCTGTTTGTAACAAGTCTAACACCACTACAACTTGTTTGTTTGCGGAAGAATTGCACAACCATATTAAGGAGATCGGAGAGGTCAATAAGATATCTAGGAAGGTGTGTGGCCGTCCGACTTCAATCAAGAACACGGTCAGTTCTTACAAGAGAGGGTCTGATGCACCTAGCAGGAACTATACCCACAGAGGTCTGGCGGAAACTCCACTTTTTTAGGCTACCGAAGTCGTGGAAGTTACTTTCACGACCGGCAACAATTAGGAGGACGATCAGTTCCAATAACCAGCACCAAACCACAGAAGGACAAAGTGTAAACAAGGTAAATGTACACTCTGTACCTAGTTTGTTACAGGCTGGTAGTTTATCTAGGAATTTACCCAAATGGAGGGAGTTAACTAGTGATCCATGGATCTTATAAACTGTCTCAGGTTATCACCTTGAATTTGAGACAACCCCTCATCAAGTCAATCTTCCAAAGTTTCCTAAATTTAGTGAAAGGGAAACTGCTTTAATTGAGGCAGAGATTAAAAAGCTAATTTCCAAGGGCGCTGTGACTAAGTGTCTCGTTGTGATAAAGAATTCATTTCTACAGTCTGTTTGGTTCCCAAGAAGACCGGGGACTTTCGGCCAGTTATAAACCTTAAGCCCTTAAATCAATTTGTCGAAAAGATTCATTTTAAGATGGCGAATAACCGCTTGGCCTTGAATTGTACTTCTCCTGGGGACTTCATACTCTCTATTGACCTTAAGGATGCTTATTTCAGTGTACCTATTTTCCAGCCCCATCGTAAATACTCACGTTTTCTTTGGAATTTCAAGCGTTATGAGTTTACTTGCCTACCTTTTGGGTACAGCCTTGCACCCAGGGTTTTCACTAAGATTTTTAAGCCTGTTATAGCATATTTTAGATTTCTTGGCTTCAGGGTTATTATTTTCATTGATGATCTCATACTTATTGTAAGCTCTTATGATGAGTGTTTACAGCAACTTGAGGTCTTAAAACAAACTCTTTGTGAGTTGGGCTTTACTGTCAATGTTGAGAAATCTCAGCTAGTTGCTATCAGTGAGATCCTTTATTTGGGTTTCATAATTAATTCCATAGCAATGAGATTGCAGTTTCCGGCTGTTAAGTTAGAGAAAATAGTCTCGGCCTGTAAAGCCGCTAAAGTAACTGGGCTGTTAGTTTCTGCACTCCCGGCTGTGAATTACTGCATCTAAAGATGCATTACCGTTCCTTAGAATTATGCAAGACTCAGACTTTGACTGGAAGCCTTGATTACGACAAGACACTCTAGCTCACTCTCTTTAAGCTCTCAAGCTCGTTCTGATTTACGATGGGTCATTGAGAATATTACCCAGTGGAATGGTAGACTTTTTCAGGTTCCGAAAATTTATATGTACATCGGGAGTGATGCAAGTTTGATTGGTTGGGGAGCCGTGAGTGGTAGCCTGTCTGCATCTGGCCGATGGTCTCAAAGTGAATCCAAACATCATACTAATTACCTGGAACTTCTAGCATCATTTTATGGTCTCCAGTGTTTTGTGTCTAACTCAAGGTCTATTCATGTTAGACTTGCAGTTGACAACTCCACTGCAGTGGCCTATATTAATAATATGGGGGGTGTACGATCACCCTTATTAGATTCATTGTCCAGAAGTATTTGGGAATGGTGCAAGTTGAGGGATGTTTTCATTTCTGCTCAGCACATCCCAGGGAAGGTTAATACTCAGGCCGATACCTTATCCAGGGAAATCTCCTCTAATTTGGAGTGGTCCTTAAATGGTGAGGTTTTTCAGGAAATTATTTCTCGAACCTTTATTCCTGAGATTGACCTCTTTGCGCCTTTAAGGCTTAATGCCAAGACTGCAAAGTTTATCTCCTGGCACCCACAGCCAGGTGCAGTGGCTATAGATGCCTTTTCTTTGAGCGCTGGGCTAATGAATTGCTATGCCTTTCCTCCTTTTAGTTTGCTACCACAAGTACTAGTCAAGATTCGCCACGACAAAGCCTTAGTTTTGTTAATTGCACCGGTATGGCCTACCTAGAGTTGGTATCCACTTCTGTTACAGTTGTCAACAGTTCAGCCAATCTAGCTTGTTGCCTCTTCTAGACAACCTCCTGAGTCTCCCTCACAACCAAGAACAGCACCCGCTGAGACAGAAACTGAACTTGGCCGCTTGGACGTTATCAGGAAAACTCTGTCAAACAAGGGATTTTCGAAGCAAGCAGTTGACATCATCTGTGCATCTTGGACAGCAGGCACTGAGAAACAGTACAAGGGAGTGTGGGACAAGTGGTATGGCTGCTGTCATAAACGGCAAATTGATTTACTTCAAGCTTCTGTCATCCAGGTTGTGGAGTTCTTAACTGATTGTTATCATGAAGGAAAGGATACAGTACCATTAACACTTACCGTTCTGCACTATCTACAACGCTTTGTTCCATGAATGATGATCGAGATTCTCTTGGTTTACATCCTTGAATAGCGAGATTACTCAAGGGAGTTTACATTCTCAGACCACCTACTCCAAGGTATTCTTCTACATCGGATATTTCTAAAGTGACTGACTATTTAAAGACTTTAGCTCCTCTACCAGTTCGGGAGTATGCCAGTTTTGGAAGAAGCGAAAACAATGGTCTACGTCACCAACCATAACATGATCACCATGGCGATGGTCATTTTCAAAACATACAAAATGGCGGACAAGGGAGAGGAGAGGAAAGAGTATAGACCAAAATTCTCGTTTATTCTTGTTTTATCGAGCCTTTTATTTGTCTTTTCGTTACTATGAATTGGGAAGTACCTTGAGGACAGGGAATAACCATTCTTGCGCTATAGTTCTTCGTTTATCGCGCGCTTAGTAGGCACTGCGTACTCACTGCGTATGTAATCAGTGCATCGAAAATAGGTAAGCACGCTAACAAGTTTGTGCCTATTTATTTCATTATTTTTTTATATCATAAGGAAAAAAGAATGCTTTGGAAACAACTAAAAAGTAAGTTGTTCTATAATTCATTTCCTTATGTTTGCTTTCACAGTAAGTGTTAATGTAATTTTTCTCGTTGCTTCTGTTTCTCTCCCGCGAGTGAGCAACTGGCCGGAGAAGACGGCTGTAATTCAGGTTATTGTTTTGGTGCAAGCGAGTCATTTGTGAGTAAAATATCTGTTTTTTCGAATATGATGTTCTGTTGGTTTATGTCTTGACGCGGTTCCGTCCAGGTATGCAACAGGTTTACAAGGGATTTCTGAGGGTATTGTGCCCGCATTTTCTTCTTGTCATGAAAACCCACAAAGTGAAAATCTTACTTATCATCCCTGATCATTTTTTTTGTCCCGCTTCAAAAAAACCTATTGCTTTCAATTATTCCACTTTCTGAAGTTCACTGATTATTTGGTCAAGCTTAACAAATGCAACAGGCTCTTTAGAATTTAATATACATATTGGAAAACTAAGAATTATGCTTGTTACATGATTTTAGATCTGTTGATTAAAATGGGACACTATAGTCTTGTAGTCCACCGGATTTGACCAGAGGTTAGAGATCAACAAGGTTATGGTTTGTTATAAAATATCCTCTTGTATGGGATTTGATGTTACATCCGAATAATACTAAATTATTGTCTTTAACTCTGGGGTTGCCTTTAAACCAAAGGCATTGTAACTTTGAGGAGCACTTTTCTCCAAGTCTTCTCTGTGGGGACCCTCAAACAATTCTATTAGACAAGGTTTGGCCCAAAATAATAATGATTACTGCACTTGGCATGGACACAACATAAGTTTTCCAAAGTTCTTTTTCATAGCCGGTTCTTCATGTTTCTATTGAATGTTAGGCATAGAAATTTCATTGTTAAAAGCATTTGTATTTAGTGCCAGGCGTCCGTGCGCCTAAGGACTGGAAACCATATATGACGTTTTGATGACGTAAGAGAAAAACCATGTGCGAAAAAAGCTAGAAAAGTAATCGGCGTTACGAACTCGAGAGTTGTAAAAGTTAAGGAAATTTATGAGCAAAATATACGTGGGATACTCTCAAGCAGTGTCAATATCCTGTGTAACATTCTGGGGGCCTGTCCGGGAGGATTCATCGAAGGAATTAGATGCAGTACAAGTTTCAATGGTCGACGAACGTTGTGTGCTAGGATTTGTGTGGATCGCTGTCCAAGATATTTATTTTGGTCTTGATTTAGCGAGCAGGAAACAGTGGTTTGTAGCGTAGGCGGACATTTGGTGTGAACAGCTAGTCAAGAGATAGTGGAACGCAGCTTTGAGGCCAGGAAAGGTATGAATGTTGTTTTGTTGGATGCTATGTGGGTTTTGTGATCGTTTTAAGTAGAAGCAAGATGGCGGAGGAAAGCCTCATTCTTTTAGACAAGAAAATATTGTCGATGGAATTGAGCGCTTTAAGTGAATTTGCTTTGCATGTTAAAGTGGAAAAGTCGGTAGTAGAGGGCAAGGGGAAATTAAGTGTTATTCGGTCCATCAGGCGCAAAATTGAGGATTCAGTTGATGCTCTGACCGGCGATGACCAAATTGATTATGTTGACGGGTTAATGGCACACTTGGGTCCTCCGCCACTCGAGGGAATGGAAGATAAGTATGGGGAAGAAGGATTACAAAACGAAAACGACCTAAAGAAGCTCAAAGAAGAACTAGGTGATTTAGAATCTAAGCAGCAATTAGTGGAGGAGAAACTAGCCAAAATGCAGAAAGAAAAGCTGACTGGCAGAGTAAAGGAAGAAGAGACAATCAAGTTTCCTGTAAAGGGGATTGAGCAGAGCATATTACGTAGAGATTTTAAAATACAGGGAGTGGTAGGCGACCCCGGTCAGAAAGAAAAGCTGGGTTACCAAGCCCTAATATCACAAATAGAAGCAGGGCTTACCAAGGGATACTCCGATAAAGAAGTTGTTAGTGCCGTAGTTCGTGCTGTACAGCCAGGTCTACAACTAAGAAGCTATTTAGAGACCATGGTTGACCTCACCCTACCAAGGTTGCGTAAAATTCTTCGCTTCCATTTTCATGAAAGAAATGCCACAGAACTTTATCAGCTTTTAACAAATATTGCCCAGCAGCCTAATGAAGATCCTCAGTCATTTTTGATGAGAGCACTAACCGTTAGACAGAAGATTATTAGTGCTTCAAAAGAGTCGGACAGTGGGATTAAGTATGACGCCTCTTCAGTACAAAGTTTGTTCCTGCATGCCGTGGAAACAGGTCTTGCTGACGAAACCATTCGTGCAAAAATAAGGCCACTCACTCAGAACCCAAAGTTCGCAGATGAAGACCTCATTGGAGCTATGAGCCTAGCCATATCTGCAGAAGCAGAGCGAAGTAATAAGTTCAATCTTGCCAGCAAGGGGAAATCTGTAAAGGTGTCCGCTATCGAAAATGCAGCTGAATCAAATACAAAGAAAGAGCTACAGAAGGACCAGCAGGTTCTAGCTACACTAAAAGCTGTGCAAGCAGAGTTGGCTACCATGAAGGCAGAAGTTAAAAACCTGCGTGAAGCAGCAAGCAACCAGAAGGCAGACCCTATGATGCCCAGTCATGCTGGAAATGGAGTGAGAATTGGAGCAAGGCCACTTGGTTGCCAAGAGTGTAGGAGGAAGAGGGAAGGTGACCGATGCCCACATTGCTACCTCTGTGGTGGCTTGTACCATGTTGCACGCTACTGTCAGTCAAGGTCCAGAAATTATCCGGGAAACGCACCCAGGCTACCCCCGCGGGACAGGGAGTAGCCTCGCCAGAAAAAGAGAAGTCCCACCAGTGTAGTGGTTGCCTGAAGTTTGATTGTCACACACAATTATTACAGTGTTCAGGGTGCCAGTCTGTTCGGTATTGTTCTGTTCTTTTTTAGAAAGCCCATTGGCCAAAACACAAAGTGTTGTGCAAAGCAATCAAGGAACTCTCTGAGAGAGGATCTTTCAAAGAAAAGGGATTAGGAGATGCCCAAGATAGTGGTGTGTATGCTAGCCACATTTCACCCAGACAACAGGAGCGCATAGCCAAACTGGTGGGAAAGAAGTGTTCAGTGAAGTGCTACCTGGACGAGAAGCCTACAGAAGCTTTATGGGACACAGGGGCCCAAGTATCAATTTTTTCAGCAGACTTTCTGAAGAGCCAACTACCAGCAGTCCAAGTAAGGGATATTGAACAGTTACTTGGCACAGATGGATCCATAAACTTGCAAGCAGCAAATGGAACAGATATTCCTTACTGTGGGTGGGCAGAGATTAGTGTACGATTAGCAAATGAAAAGGAGACGGAAGTAAGAGTTCCATTCTTAATAACAAGGGAGAACATTGACCAACCTATCATTCGTTTTAATGTTATAGAACTAATGGTCAGGAACACTGAAGAGGAAAATGATGATGTTCTGCTTAACGGGATGTCGAAAAGCTTTAAACTGAGCAAAAGCGGTGACACACAAGTATTGATCAGCCTTATCCGTACTTCTAATTCTGATGAACTTTGTCAAGTTAAATCTTCAAAGAAGCCACAGATTCTCCCTGCGGGGCAGACTGTTCACCTACCGTGTCGTGATAACACTGGACCAATCCACCGTAAGACGCCTGTCCTGTTTGAGCCTGATGAGCTGGCTACTTGGCCTTCAGGATTAGCAGTACATGAATCCCTTACCACTGTGAAGGAGGGCAATGCAACCATTCTATCAGTTACAGTGACCAACAACACTAACCACAACATCACCCTGCCTGGAAGAGTTGTTTTGGGGCGCCTTCAGCTTGTACGATCAGTGACTCCTGTTGAAGTCAGGTTTAAGGATCCGGAGACACCAACTCCATGTGAGAGACCTCCCTGTAAACAAGACGCACCTGCCGAGCAAATTGAGAGCAACGTGCCTTGGTTACCTGAAGTTGATTTGAGCGGACTGACGGCAGAACAAAAGGAGCAGGCGAAGCAGTTGTTGGTTGAAGAAGCAGATGCATTCGCAATGAGTGATGATGACGTTGGCTGCGTTCCCGAACTAGAGATCGACATTGGATTGACTAGCGATCAGCCAGTGCAGAAGAATTACATTTCCATACCCCGTCCACTCTACCCGGAAGTGAAAGATTATATCGAGGACTTACTCAACCGAGGCTTTATCCGGAAGTCCAAGTCGCCATTCTCAAGTAGTGTTGTCTGTGTTCGCAAGAAAGATGGTGCAATGAGGTTATGCATAGACTACAGAGAATTAAATAAGAAGACGGTGCCTGATCGGCATCCCATTCCTCGGATCCAAGAAGTATTAGATAGTCTAGGGGGCAAGTCCTGGTTTAGTGTTTTGGATCAGGGAAAGGCCTATCATCAGGGTTTTGTTGGAAAGAAAAGTCAGCCACTTACTGCCTTTGTTACACCTTGGGGATTGTATGAATGGGTGCGGATACCCTTCGGTCTTATGAATGCGCCAGCGAACTTTCAGAGATTTATGGAGAACTGTCTTGGAGAGTTGCGTGATGAGATGTGCATCCCTTACTTGGACGATGTGATCGTATTCTCAGAGACATTTTCTGAACACATTGAACATCTTCGTAAAGTTCTTCGCCGGTTGAAAAGTTATGGTGTAAAGCTCAAGCCTAGAAAGTGTTCATTGTTCAAACGGGAAGTGTCCTTCCTGGGGAGAGTTATCTCTCAAGACGGGTATCAGATAGATCCCAAATCAACAAATGCTGTGACTGCGATGAAGAATTTACAACCGCGAACTGTTGGGCAAGTAAGAAGACTCATGGGCCTACTTGGTGTGTACCGTCGCCGTGTCAAAAACTTTGCACAAATAGCAAGGCCCATTTATTACCTTCTCAACCATGACCTGCCGGGGAAGAAGAATGCTTCTTCGACCAGACAGAACACCAGGCTACGTAGTGGACAGCTACCACCTTCGTCACCAGTGGACTGGGGACCCCAACACCAGTCTGCACTGCATGCCTTAGTAGATAAAGTAACGTCACGCCCTCGGTTGGCATATCCAGATTATAATGCCCCATTTATTGTACACACCGATGCATCACAGGATGGCTTGGGAGCTGTTCTCTACCAGAAACAGAATGGCTGTACAAGAGTCATCGCGTATGCATCTAGGACTCTCACCCCATCTGAGCGCAACTACCATATGCATTCGGGAAAGTTAGAATTCTTAGCTCTAAAATGGGCAGTGACAGAACAGTTTAGGGACTATCTCTATTATGCCCCTGAATTTGTGGTTTATACGGACAACAACCCGTTAACTTATGTTTTAACGTCTGCCTAGTTAAATGCCACGGGATTGAGATGGGTTGGAGAGTTTGCTGACTTCAACTTCGAAATACGGTATCGACCAGGCAAGTTGAACGTGGACGCCGATAGCCTTTCCCGATTGCCCAGTGACTTTAACACTTACATGGACAGTTGTACTGAGAGAGTACCCCGTGAAAGCTTGAATGCCTCAATCTCTGCAATTCAGACATTGTCGAATGGAGACTCAACTTGGCTCACGTCCCTGACCGATGAAGAAGAGGAACTGTATCAGGTTGACTCTTTGTCACAAGCAGCCTGCAATCAAGTAACGGTGGTAGATTTCGTGAAAGCACAGAGAGAAGATCCCCACATTGGGCGTGTCCTTAAGTTTATCAAGACAAACCACAAACCGACGGTTGCAGAAAAGTACAAGGAACCACCTTTGACTCGTAAGCTCCTAAACGAGTGGTATAAACTCCATGTAAACAGGAAGAGTGGATTACTTTATCGCAACCAGCAGGTAGTTCTTCCACAGAAATTTCGTCGCACTGTTTACCGTGAACTCCATGAAGAAATGGGCCACCTCGGTGTTGAGAGAGTACTAGCACTAGCCCGAGAAAGATTTTATTGGCCAAACGTGAGAAGAGACATAGAAAACGTCATCCATCACACATGCTGCTGTCTGAAACAGAGACGTCCTAATTTAACAACTAGGGAACCATTACAGCCTATCATCACAGCGGCTCCTTTCCAATTGGTTTCTATTGACTTTGTGCACCTAGAGCGGAGTTCAGGGGGCTATGAATACATACTAGTTGTTGTAGATCATTTCACTAAATTTGCTCAAGCATACCCGACGAGGAATAAGACCGCTATTACGGCTGCCGACAAGATCTTCAATGACTTTATTCCTCGCTTTGGATTCCCTGAGAGGATCCATCATGACATGGGAGGCGAGTTTGAAAACCGGTTGTTCAAGAGGCATGAAGAACTGTCTGGAGTAATGCACTCTCGGACTCCTCCATATCATCCACAAGGAAATGGTTTGGTGGAAAGGATGAACCGTACACTACTCAGTATGCTGCGAACCCTCCCTGAAGCTCACAAACCTAGCTGGAAGGACCATGTACACAAACTCATTCATGCATACAATTGCACTATTCACGAGTCAACAGGTTATTCTCCCTTTTTTCTGTTGTTTGGTCGGAGTCCTCGTCTGCCAATTGATGTAATCTTTGATCTCGAAGCTGAAACAGGGGCCAAGTCACATGCGGAGTATGTTACCAAGTGGAAATCTGCGATGCAAGAAGCTTACTCACTCGCGTCCAAATCTGCTACGAAGAGTGCCATGAGAGGGAAAAGAAATTATGACAAACGAATGAGATCATCAGCACTGCAAGTGGGAGACCGTGTCCTGGTGCGCAACCTTACTCCTCGTGGTGGACCCGGAAAACTCCGTTCCTTTTGGGAAGATAAGATTCATGTAGTCGTTGCGAGAAAGGGTGAGGGAAGCCCAGTGTATGATGTGAGACCAGAATCAAGTCAAGGACCAAGCCGTACCTTACATCGAAACCTCTTACTTCCTTGTGATTATCTGCCAGGGAAACCATGGGAAGACCCCCCTCCTATAAAGAGGACAAGACCACCAACACCCTACCATTGCTATGAAATCCAGCCATTAAGACGTGAAGATGACAACCACGAAAGTGACAGCGATGATGATCTTCCAGCCATCTCATACTGTAACCATTCACCAGAAAATGACCAAATGCAGATGCAAGTACAGTCTACAAGCGAGGAAACGGTGGGTGAAGAACCAGACTTCACACATGTGCATTCAGGTGAGGTGTCAAGTGAAATGCGCACGGTAGCTAACATTGCTGACACTCCCACACACTGATGAGGCACAGTTGAATGAAGAACCTCAAGTAGTCAGTGAGGAGGTGGACAATTGCGAGGATACCAACAACCCAGGTCGACCCCAACGTGTGAGGCAGCCACCTAAACGACTCACTTATGACAGTCCTGGGGCGCCAACTTATGTGCGGCCTATCAATGTTAACCCATCCGGAGGGACACAGCAGTGTGGAATGCAGACATCACCAGAGCCTTACATTCCCAAACTTCCAGCGGACCAGTACAGTACGCTGCCACCAGTCTTGAGTTATATTCCTCCACCGGTACCACCTATGATGCCCTGGAACCCGAGCGTGATGTTGCCTTATATGATGCCCTATCTAGCAGGACCGCAGTTGCCACAATGGGGAGCGCCTTATCAGTTGTTTCAGTACAGATAAACAGTGACTTTTGTTTTTTTTTGTCGATTACCTTGTAAAAAAAAAAAGAGATTTCCTTGGTGTATTTAAACATTCGTTGTGTGGATGCTGTAAACGCTATCTTGAAATAGTCGTCGTATTACAGAATCGTGAACATTAGTATGGACAGACAAGCTGAGACGTAAATTAAGTGGTTTGTAAGGAGCTGGGCCTGATCACCCCACTCCAGGATTTAACAAGCAAGAAATCCAAAACCGCAAACTACTGTTGTAAAAGGGACTATTCGGTATTACATGCTAAATGTCACGGATGACATTTCTTTTTTTAAGTTAGGGAGGAGTGTTAGGCATAGAAATTTCATTGTTAAAAGCATTTGTATTTAGTGCCAGGCGTCCGTGCGCCTAAGGACTGGAAACCATATATGACGTTTTGATGACGTAAGAGAAAAACCATGTCCGAAAAAAGCTAGAAAAGTAATCGGCGTTACGAACTCGAGAGTTGTAAAAGTTAAGGAAATTTATGAGCAAAATACACGTGGGATACTCTCAAGCAGTGTCAATATCCTGTGTAACATGACCAGCACTTTCAAGAAAACAAAGCTCACACACCAGAGTAAAGATACAATAAAAGTTATTTATTGTTACATTTTGTTTTTTGTAAATAAACATTTTATTTTAGGTCCGGACAGTTAATTCTTTCCGTATTACTGTTTTTGATTCTAACCTGCATGACTCGCTGCCATGGCTCGCTGGCTTGCATATTATACACACTCTTTTATCTCAAAATCTTGTTTTTTTAACACCTTCTTGGACATGAAAATCAAAAACCAAAACTTAATTGATATAATGAAGACAGTAGCAGCTGACATCGATTTTCAATAGTTATCTTGTGAGATGTCTCTCATGTATTATTTATTAGGGAGGATGATTTGTTGAAGATGATGCATTAACACAGATGCTTTTTCATCAAGAGAATCTCAATAATTTAGGATTTATTCAAATACACACATATTCGATATTATGACATTAAAAGTGGGCTTATTGCTCATGCACAGGGATTGATGGGGGAGAGTGTGGCATTTTTCATGTTTGAGATTGACCTTTTGCACAGCACAGGGACTGAACATATTATGTATTTGGCATCAGTAAAGTATAAACAATATTTGACGCGAGGGATTGAACATTATGTAGAGAAAATCTTCACAAGCCTCCACTTCCATGACTCCTTCCTCATCTATCTCCTTTAACCCTTTAAGTCCCAATGGTGTCCAACATCAATTTTCTCCTAACCATATCCATTCATTGTCAAGAGATTTGGTTATGAGAATTAATAAATTGATCACCTACGAGAAAATGCTTTGATCTTTCATCAAATTCTCTCAACTTATTCTTTAAGAAAATGTATAAAGATCAGTTTGGAGAATTTGTATGTGGATATTGGGGCTTAAAGGGTTAAAGCCCCTTGAATAAAGGGCCACAGTCTCTTCTATGGTTGAATGGTCATTGAAAGTGAGCTTCCACTCACAAGGTATATAAGCCCCCCCTCCAACCTGTTTCCCTCTTACCCATTTTTGAAAGGGTCAAAGGAGGGGCTTTTGTGGTAGGTAAGCCTGTGACCACACTACAAAGAAACAAAAAAAACATGTTTAATTTTATTGAGGTAGGGTTGAATTTGGACATTAAATTTTGCATTACAGTGGAACATAAGGCGAACCTAAAGCAATATTTTGCCCTCAGAGCACAACTATGTCGTTCTGAAGATATTTAGCATTTTGTCTTCAAGGTTCCTTTTCCCAGCTTTTTGGCACAAACGCGACAACATGTTTGTAATATCTCCAGATGTTTGTCAACATTTTTGACGGAAATCCTGATCAAAACAAAAGAAATCAATATAAGAACCTACTCACACTGATTTAAAACTCATTCCACACACAAAGTGATTTCTAGCTGAGAGTCGACGGTGAACACGACCAAAAACAGACCTGATCGAATGTAACTAAAACTACATAGACAGACTAAGGCATAACCATCAATGTCAGTAACCCTTCCTGTCCGTTGGCAATTTTCAATGTGTGGTTGCCATTTTTACTAGGTTGTTGCCATCGATGAAACTTTGCCTGAACACACTTTACACGTTGTAGTTTTGAGGAAAATTAGTCTTGATTTCGTAAAAATTCGGCAAGATACGGAAAACTAAACATAAAGTCATGTACTTACATGAGATACCAGTCAAGATGGCGGCGGCGAAGTCGAAGGTCATTTGAAAACTGTCGCTTTTAACTACCGAAATGTGGCAGGAAACTTCCCTTGACATTCAAAAAGCAAGGAGAAGGCTTCTTCATCGGTACTGCTAGCTCGGAAGTCCCGAATATTGAATGAGGAGACCTGGAACAGGCTTTGAAAAAGCTCCCTTGTTTCTTGCGATTATTTTTTCCTATTTTTGCGTGTTTTTAGCAGAACAATGGAATCATGACGTCATCGCTTCTTCCAAAACTGGCATACTCCCGAACTGTCTACGTGAGCTAAGTTTAAAGTCGTTAACTCTTAAGACTGTCATGCTGTTTGCATTAGCCTCTGCACAGAGACAGCAGGCATTATCTGCTTTAGATCTAAATTTAAGAAAGGAATCTCAAGATCCAATTAGCTTTGTTGTGACTGATCGGTTAAAGACTTCCAGGCCAGGGAAGTCTATTGAGATCACATTTTCGTCTTCAGGTTGTGCTTCAATTTGCCCGCTTGCCGCATTAAAGGAGTATATTTCTCGCTCTGAAACGCTTAGGTTTCGTAGTGGACATTTTGTTTCTAAATTGTTTTTGTCCTTCATTAGGCCATACAACCCCAGTGTCCCCTAGGACAATGGCAAGGTGGATCATGTCAGTGTTACAGTCCGCAAGGAATTACACTTCGAAATTTAAGGCACACAGTGTAAGAGGGGCTGCCACATCTCATGCGTACGTCACAGGCACCCCAGTTGCAGATATCCTTAAGATGGCAATTTGGTCTAGTGAGCATGTTTTTCGCAGACATTATTTTTGAGATGTTCTGGTCTAAGAGTAGGTGTAGGCGTTTATCCTAATAAATGCCTTATTTTGCTGTATATGGAATTGTTTAGTGTTTTTAGGCCGCAGTTCTTTAAAATCCCATGATTATCCCATAATGCGGAGCGTATAGAAATGGAAATGAAAATTAGACGAGAGGTACTTACCTTGAAGTGTAATTGAAGTTTTCCTAAGATATGTGGAGCATTATGGGAAAATGCTTCCCAACCCTGTCTCTTTTTCCTTTTTTGATGTTCCCACCCTTAGTTCTTTTGAGGACCTCGCTCTCCAAGAAGAACTGGTTATCACGCCGCCTCCTGGGGTTTATATCACTGCTAATTTGCATTTGAATAACTTCTTTTAAACGTGACCGCTGACCAGTAGGTAGGTAGGAAGTACGCATAATTAACCCATAATGCTCCACATATCTTAATAGAACTTCAATTACACTTCAAGGTAAGTACCTCTCGTCTAATTTTCATTTATGTGTTAGCTTCGAATTAAAAATTACCGCTGAATACGATCATTAACGACACATTCATAAGGATCACCCTAGATATAAAGTAAAATATTTAGAAATCCGGCAAGTAAGTGCTTGAAATTTGAATATGCACAACAGACAGAGTAATAACACAATAGGCAGAGTAATGAAAAGGCCTTTTTCTCGTTGGAATATATTAATTCAGCGGTCATAGAGAATTCGAAACTGGACTATTTCAAGCAAGAATACACAGGTGAGATGTCGGAGACAGTGGAAACGTGAAACCCAGCGTGAAACCATAAAATTCTGGAAGCGATGGTATTCTACCACGAGTGATCTCAAGCCAAGTCAGGTCAAGTCAAGTAACTTTTTTTAAATTCGGTAAAAACATCAGGCATATAACTAATTTTAAATTCTACGCTATTCTTGTAATATATATCTAGCTGGATTTATGAAAACCGCACCAACTGCCTCCTCGGGGCCACACACCTTAAACCTACTCAACTAAAGTGAATATTGCCAAGAAACTCAGCTCTTACCCATGGTTCTCTTAAGGTGACTCTCTTCTCGGTTCCTGATTAGCAAAGAAACATTCAAAGTCCATCAAAAAGCACAAATGTCCAGTGCTGGCCACAAGATCCCTACTTTCCTTTTTCATCCTTAGTTCCACACTTCTCAGAGGTGTGGAAGTGTGGAACAGTCTGACAAAGTAAGGATATTGTCGCACTTTCCCCCAGTCATGAACCCTTTGTCATTCTTTACTTAGTTCCACACTTCTCAGAGGTCTGGAAGTCTGGAATAGTGTGACAAACTAGGGATATTGCCACACTTTTCCCCCAGTCATGAACCCCTTGTCATTCTTTACTTTGTTCCACACTTCTCAGAGGTCTGGAAGTGTGGAAAAGTCTGACAAAGTAAGGATATTGTCGCACTTTTCCCCCTATTAAGAACCCCTTGTCATTCTTTACTTAGTTCTACACTTCCCAGAGGTCTGGAAGTGTGGAAACGTCTGACAAAGTAAGGATATTGTCTCACTTTCCCCCAGTCATGAACCCTTTGTCATTCTTTACTTAGTTCCACACTTCTCAGAGGTCTGGAAGTGTGGAAAAGTCTGACAAAGTAAGGATATTGTCGCACTTTCCCCCAGTCATGAACCCTTTGTCATTCTTTACTTAGTTCCACACTTCTCAGAGGTCTGGAAGTGTGGAAAAGTCTGACAAAGTAAGGATATTGTCGCACTTTTCCCACAGGCACTAACCCCTTGTAATTCTTTACTTAGTTCCACACTTCCCAGAGGTCTGGAAGTGTGGAAAAGTCTGACAAAGTAAGGATATTGTCGCACTTTTCCCCCTGTTAAGAACCCCTTGTCATTCTTTACTTAGTTCTACACTTCTCAGAAGTGTGGAAGTGTGGAAAAGTCTGACAAAGTCAGGATAATGTCACACGTTTCCCCCTGTTAAGAACCCCATGTCATTCTTTACTTAGTTCTACACTTCCCAGATGTGTGGAAGTGTGGAAGAGTCTGACAAAGTCAGGATAATGTCACACTTTTCCTCTGGTCATACGAAACCACTGTCATTCTTTACTTAGTTTTACACTTCTCAAAGGTGTGGAAGTATAAAATAGTCTGACAGAGTCAGGATATTGTCGCACTTTCCCCCAGTCACGAATCCCTTGACATTCTTTCCGGCTTAGTTACACTCCTATGTATGAAATGAGAATAAAGCGCAGTGGGAGTATTTGTTGGTTTTATTCCTGCAACTCGTTTTACATATTTTTAAATGCTATTTTAAGTTTAGACAACAATTCTATGACTAGAAGATATTACCCTTGTTTCACTGCCATCTGTTTGAATACCCGACCATAAAACAAGCCTACGTTTTTTCTGTCACGTTCAGTCCCCGTCAGTCCTTTATCGTCGTTTATTTATTTATTTATTTTTTAACGGAAACCTCAACAACGTCATCTCATCTATGGATTTTTATGTTTGAAATTTTTCATCTTAATGTGCCATATATGAGACGTCTTATTCTGGGTTTTTCTCCTTCCTATAGATCTATTCGGCTGACTCAATGTCGTACCCAATTCAAACCCTTTGGGTATGAAACGTTTTGTTTTAGGTATTTCCGTATCATTTAAATGTGAATGCCACATTATAACGCACATACAATACACAAAGAATCTGAACCCCGGGAGCTTTCAATTGGGTACAACAGTCAGGTCTCTTAAGATCGTGACAACGCTAAAAATAGGCAGTAAAGAATGCAGAGTATGTGCGTTCTATCTTCCTCGCTTTAAGATCAACTTGATAAAGTTTATAAATGCTCATATCAATTGTTATTGTTCTATTCCTTCATCAGGTTCATGACCTAAATTGGTCTAAAAATATACAGCATTCTGTATAAAGTAATAATTGTGACTTATCGGCCTAGAGTAGCTACCTGCAGATCTCTCTGTGGAAAAGGGGTATCACTGTTTAGGTGCGTGTTATAGGGTCGGCAATATTTATGTTATCTCTACGGCACGTGACAATACTAAACTATTTGCATGGTCCACCCTCCTCTTCGTGTTTAGAGAGTCACCCTAAAGTGAATTCTTTTTCGAGGTTTCTTGGCCTCGAGCCGCTCGCCTCCGAGCGTGGTGTTGCTTCTTTTTCATAATTTATGTCCAGCATTTACATAACCTTAGAGAAGAGGAAAAACTGCGAAACAGTGGATATATGGCGTGATCTAACAATTATCAAATTTGAATCCGTACTGATAAAGAAGAAAGCTTGGTTGGAGATCGGATTTCTTAACTTTAAGTTTCTTTGAACAGCTGGCATTGAAACAATGGTTATATCTGCTATTCATAATAAAAATAGTTCTTAAGGAAAAATGTAAAAAAACCATACAGAAATAAAACCAAGTGCTCATAAAGCGCACTGAGCTTCTCGTGACTCAGGGAAAGTGTGACATTACACTCAACTTGTCAGACTATTCTACCCTTCCACACCTCCGAGAAGTGTGGAACTAAGTAAAGAATGACAAGGGGTTCTTAACAGGGGGAAAAGGGCGACAATATCCTTACTTTGTCAGACTATTCCACAGTTCCACACCTCTGAGAAGTGTGGAACAAGGTAAAGAATGACAAGGGGTTCATGACTTGGGGAAAAGTGCGGCAGTATCCTTAGTTTGTCACACTATTCCACACTTCCACACCTCTGGGAAGTGTAGAACTAAGTAAAGAATGACAAGGGGTTCTTAATAGGGGGGAAAGTGCGACAATATCCTTACTTTGTCAGACTTTTCCACACTTCCAGACCTCTGAGAAGTGTGGAACAAAGTAAAGAATGACAAGGGGTTCATGATTGGGGGAAAAGTGCGACAATATCCCTAGTTTGTCACACTATTCCACACTTCCAGACCTCTGAGAAGTGTGGAACTAAGTAAAGAATGACAAAGGGTTCATGACTGGGGGAAAGTGCGACAATATCCTTACTTTGTCAGACTTTTCCACACTTCCAGACCTCTGGGAAGTGTAGAACTAAGTAAAGAATGACAAAGGGTTCATGACTGGGGGAAAGTGCGACAATATCCTTACTTTGTCAGACTTTTCCACACTTCCAGACCCCTGGGAAGTGTGGAACTAAGTAAAGAATGACAAAAGGTTCATAACAGGGGGAAAGTGCGACAATATCCTTACTTTGTCGGACTACTCCACACTTCCACACCTCTGGGAAGTGTAGAACTAAGTAAGAAGTGAAGAAACTCTGGATTTCATGGCCAGGGCTGGACATGGCTCTCAAAAAGGCACTCTGGACTTGGCCATACACTCTAGCTGTGTGAAGGCTCTACATGACGGATATGGTAGCCAAATAGTAGCAAAATTCAAGAGAGAAAATATATGTCAAAATCAACAACTTGATACCTAATTCAACACATATTTCTCAACATTAACACCAACTTTAAGAACGTTATCAACGTCAACGTCAGCTTTTCAACTTCAACATTGCAATCAGTCTTAAATAAACGACGACAAATCGCCTCAACAAAAACCATGTTGCTTCACTATCAACTCTTTCTGATTTTCAAATTAAGTCACGAACCAAAAGCTTTCAAGATCAACAAACAAAAATTCGTGTCAACAAATTGAGTCTGAGTTAGCCCCTTGTTACCGCGAGGGACTTGGAAACTAAATACCTGTCCGTATGAGCAAGATGGCGGATGGCAGTTATCGCCGTGAGGTCCGTGGTACAGAGAGCGAGTTTATTCTTTACAGATTTAGAAAAGTTGTTGTGTGAATATGAGCAGCATCAGTTAGCGAGTGACATTTCTTTAAAGGAAAACTTAACTATTCGATTGGAAAATGCAGTCCAAGCTTTGCAAAATCTATCTCCATTTGTATCAGACGCCAACAGTGAAGCAGTTCTCGAAGTGACCAGGAATTTCCAGTTGATGTTTTGGAACTGCTATCGAAGGTGTGAATTTCCCAGTTGAACAAGATGCTCACAAGTAGCTGTTTTGTCCCTTTCTTCACCAAATAGAGTAGTTAATGGACAAGTTGGAAGGCCAAAATATGACATAAAGGAGGAGACATTGATTGAGCTCCGTTCTCTGGGTTTCAGTTGGGAAGATATCTCTCACATGTTGCTTGTCTCACGCTGGACAGTTCACCGCAGAGTATCCGACTTTGGTCTCAACCACCTGCCACGCTTTAGTGACGTCGCTGATGAACAATTGGACAGCAAAGTAAGTGCATTGCAGAGAGAACATGGCTGTTTAGTCGGTTCTTCAATGGTTTTAGGCCAATTGAGATCTGAGGGGTTAATAATACAGCAAGAGCGGGTACGTAAATGCCTTGCACGTGTAGACCCTCAGAATGTCTGAATACGTTGGGCAATAACAGTGTCAAGACGAGCATACTCAGTTGCTGGGCCAAACAGCCTCTGGCACTTAGATGGCCATCATAGCCTTGTTAATTGGGGGTAATCCACGGCGCAATTGATGGGTTTTCAAGATTGGTGACCTTCTTGCACTGCTAAACAAACAACAGAAGTGATACAGTGGGGGACCTGTTTTTGAATGTAACCCAGGTGTATGGATGGCCATCCAGAGTGCGAACAGGTCATGGTGGAGAGAATAGGCAAGTTTGGAAATTGATGGAAGAGAGAAGAGGACCAAACAGGGGAAGTTGCCTGGTAGGTTCTTCGACTCATAATCAGCGAATTGAGCGCCTTTGGTGAGATGTCTTTAGATGTGTAGCACATATTCTACTATACATTCCAAGCAATGGAAGAAAGTGGATTACTCCAGATAGATAACCTCCTGCACAAATTTACTCTTCATTACATCTATCTGTCACACATAAACACGGCACTTTCAAGTTTTACCTCTGCCTGGAATAATCATCCATTAAGAACAGAAAATAACTGGAGCCCTGAGAGGATTTGGGTTAATGGGATGATTGATGTGAGAAATCATCAATTGATGGCGGTTGCTGTGAATTACTGTATCTAAAGATGCATTACCGTTCCTTAGAGTTATGCAAGACTCAGACTTTGTCTGGAAGCCTTGATTATGACAAGACACTCTCTTTAAGCTCTCAGGCTCGTTCTGATTTACAATGGGTCATTGAGAATATTACCCAGTGCAATGGTAGACTTTTTCAGTTTCCGAAAATTGATATTTACATCGGGAGTGATGATGGTTGCTGGGATTGTGGAACAAGAGCCATCTTTTGATGATTTATCTTGGTATGGCTATGACCCTTCAGCACCTCCTTTTTCCACCTCCACAGTTAATTAATGTTGAGGATGTAGAAAGTGAAATTCCAGGAAATGTTATACACGATCTAAGAGCAACTATCAATCCAATTCAGCTGTCAAATAGCTATGGGATAGATCTCTTCACTGACTGTCTTAATTTTTTGCAATCATATTAAATCGTTAATTACAAATAGAACTAAATGAGAGAGCCTTAGTTGTCGTAGAGTATGTACTGCAAATTAATTTCCCATGATAAAACTTTAATTGCAGAGCTAACAGTTAAGGATTATCATGCAGTTCCTTGTTTTTCATTAATCTTCGGTAGTATTGTAGGCACGTCAACTGAAACTTGCATGTTAGTTTTCCATAGTGCATGGCCATGTAGTCAAGACAAACTTGCTGAAGATAAGACTTCACAGGAATTATTCAGCCACCAAGACAATCAGCTGAAGGTCGCTGCTCTTAGTGGTTCAGGGGAAGGGGGGCTTCATGTTAAAAAAAAGTATATATCTGTAAATATTTCCTGCAAACAAACTTGAACCCAAACAGTTCAAGCATACTAATAAATTAAAAAACTAGGAAAAAACGTAGATCGCAGCAGTAAGATCAGAAAAAAAAAGTTAAAAAGAATTTACTCCCTCACTGTTAAGTTATTAACTTTATTAAATAACAAACCCAACAGTTACAAAGTGTTTTGAACCTAAAAGTAACTGTCAGCAACATCAACGATAAAAATAAGTAGTTCTAATGAACATGCTGTTGTGTCTCTTTCCTCTAAACTCATGCAATAATATTCAAATTTCAATAAACACAACATTTCAATCTGACAAAAAGATTTATAAGATTCTTAAGTGTCATCATTTCTTCTCACTGTGATTTAAACTTGATTAACCATGCTTCCCTTTAAAGGATATTGCTTTAAGTTTTCAACTTGCCACCAATGTATGTTGGTATTAAATTAGTTATCAATATCAACTTTTTAAAGACAAATGAACATGCAAACAAAATAATAATTCATCAGAATAGCTGAGAGTAACATGTCCTGGATTGCCGCTAAACTTTTTCGACCCCATTTAAAAAACTGCTAGCATGCATCATTTCTCACAAAGGCAAGTTTCCTTACAAGCCAAAGATTAAGCTCCACATTAAGGACAAGCACGTCTTATTTTTACATAAGAAACATTCATGTAACTTGTAGTTGAAAACACGTCACTACATTTTGAGAACTGAAAGTGCAACTGTACTTTTTACTCATTCCCCTGTGGGCTACACATGAGTTTTTCTGTCTTTCTTAGCTCCTTTAGTTAGTGTTATTTTATCAATCAAGAATTGAGCTGTTGTGAATGAGGAACCTTAATACCTTTCTCATAGCTAAATCAAAGGCAGTATAATTCTCAAAATGGTTTGGCAGCTTCTATTCAAGTAAACATGTTGATGCAAAAATGCTGTCAACACTATATATGGCAAGATACTGAAATACGATGTGGCAAGTTAGACATGGAAACTTCAGATGTTCCAGTAACAAACTTAAGAAAATTTTTTTCTGCCATCTAAAGATAGATTTCTTAAGAAAGTCTGTAGCATTTGGTAAACTCGGTCACCAATTGTCTCCAGGTCTCTAGACTCTTGAAAATGCAAACAGCTGATCACAAAATCATTGCTAAGGACACCCTGATGTACAAAAAAATTCTTCAAATAATGATGGATTATGTTCCATCTCAGCTAGAAAGCCCAGGGTGGAGAGACCTTTCCTGAACTCATCAAGGATAGACTTTCTCTTCACAAGTATGTCATGGATCATCAACGACTGCAGCACATCAAGCTTGTTGTCAGGCTGCAATGTTGATTACAGTCAAACCAGGTCAAGCGTACCCCCCAAGAATACATTAATGAATTTATTATTCAAAAGTTGAATCCGTTGCTAGTTGTAGATTTCATATTGATCTCTGCATTCTTGCATGTGTAATGAGCCGTGAATTCACACGCGAGGCAGTTATGAAATTTCTACGAGCTCCATTTTCCTGAAATTGATGTAAATGTCTTCTAAGAAGCTTAATCCATTCAAAGATTTCCAATCTGACCAAATACAGAGAAGTTCTCGTAAAATATTCACTGCTCATTACGCATGCAGAAATGCCGCTTTGAATTTGACACCAGTTACGGGAACGACTAACGGATTCATTTTCAAATAATCAATTCATTAATAGAATCTTGGGCGGTACGCTTGACTTGGTTTGACTGTAGTAATGGAAATTGGTCAGTAAGTCATATAGCACTCTAACATGCGACAATTGAAACCATTTATCAATTAAAGGTTTATATGACCTGCCAATACAATTCAAATATGGCATGAAGAGAAGCAGTTGAGTTTTCGTCTTTCATTTAACTATACACGCATAATTACAGAAGTTAACCGAAAAAAATAATTATTGTAAGCTGGTAAGGAAGCTTAGAATATGAGGGTAGACAAGTGAGTAATATGGAGGGTAGACTCAGTAAGAAGGGAACTTAAGATACAAACAACACCATTGGACTTGGACAAGGAGATTTTAAGAGCGACTTTCTGTAAATACCACGGATAGGTGTGCAAGATGAAAAAATCGAAATCCCCCAAACTTTGTCACAACAACATGTAAATCCTGTTTGAAAGCAAGTTTAGGGTCTCGCGCATTTGCTTACGCTTACATTTGCTGCCTTAACACGAGCCTTGCCGTGGATATTGAGTATTTCTTTGGATTATTTATTCCTATCTACTTAGTTTATCAAATGTAGGCGAACCCAAATGGAGTTGAATTCCAAGGGACCATATCCAAGTTCAAGAGCGAAAAGAAGAATAAATTTCGTCGTTGCTTGTTTGCGTTATCCATAAAACGCAAAATTAGGCATCTTCACGTCGTAGTCGTGCAAAAATGGCAAAGAAATGCAAAAGTAAAAGCGTGATGCACGTGCAAAGTTGTTGTTTTGCTTATTAAACCTATTGTTTTGCTGACGTTCTCGTTGCCGTCTTGTCGTTGGATATTCGTAGTCATCACGTGGACGCGCATGCTCGATGGAAAAGCATACGGTTGCTCGCAGTGCTCGAAGTGTAGCGTCCGGCCTGGAGAAACCACTGCTCGCAGGGTAACCGTCTGCACGTTGTCTAAAACACCTAAAATGGTGCCACATACGATATACGGTGTATAGAACGAGTGGTACCAGCCATGGTTAACCAACTGATTTGCTTAAAATGAAACAGACGTCCCACAATCCACTCAAAGTCGTCGAGCTTCTCGCTAGTGCCAAAATTGTAGGCTTTAATTATTTATTTTAAACATGTTAGCTGCAAATAAAAAGAGCTTTTTCTTTAGTATGGGCACTTATCAATTAGCTCCTGTTGTACGAATCACCGAAGGAAAAAACGTGAAATCGAGTTTTGTTATTTAAATTGAAAACCCCAGAGTCTCTTGAGGTAATTAGGTATACAAGCAATCTTGTTTTCCATTAATTTTTTTCCCTCAGCAGGTCATAGCCAGCAGCCGTTTTGGCTATTTGTGCTTCTTTCTTAGTCCATGAGAGAAGGAAGACCACAGAAATTAATAGCCGTGGCATAGATCGCTTTTCATTTGTCAGAACCGGCATGACTATTCCCATCCACTTTTGATCAAAATAATCAAAATTTTCAGTCACTTATTAAATATGCATGTGTTTGATGAGCTGTTTAGTGAAAACTCTTAAAAAAGTCTATTTCATTTCTTCCAAATGACCAGTCCAGCCGCCCCGTTCTGACTTCAATTTTGGAAAGCACCCTTAATTCTTCCTTCCGCCGGTGTTGATATAAAAGAAAAAAATTCTATTTCGTGCCCAGCAAAACCAATATATCGCCTAGAAGTAGAGAAATGGTGACCCAATAACGAATGAAAGTCCTTCTCATCTTTTTACTGATAAAGACTCCTATTTTTCACCCCTTTTAGTTTTAGCATCAACCGTAAGGTAGCTTAAGCATCGACCGTGACGGCGACGGCAACGACGACGGCAGAAAAGCAACAAGTTTAGTAACCAAAACGAAAGTCCTGCACGCGCATCACACTTTGTAAGTCGCTTGTTTTAATTTCGCTCGCTTCGCGAGGGTCCCTCGCGCGCGCCCTCGGCGCTCACTCACCCAGTCGAGTTGTGGCAAGCCTATATATCTCTTTGCCGTCACTAAACAACTACGGCGTGAAAATGCCTAATCTCACGTTTTGCGATGGACGCGAACACAAGGCAAAGACTTTCTTTTTCTTTTCCTGAACTTCGATACAGTCTCATGGAATTAAACTCCAGAAAAATTGGCCAACATTTGACGAATTGCCGATGAGTGTCGTAGTTCAGGCGAAGCCGTCGTTGTTGCCTTAGGTCTCGGGGGACACCTTGTTTGTTCAAAAGTAACGAGCGGGCTCTGAATGGAAGCAAAACTCTTTCTACGTTTCTTTTTCGCGTCAAAAATCAGCTGACTGATCTTATCTTGCTTGGAGTTTGTTCTTTAGTCGGGACAGCTTCGGGACCCTCCAAAATCTAACTTTTCGGACAATTTTCTGTCAAAGAATTAATTAGCGTAGATACAAAACTTCACGAGCTGCCCTGCAGACGGGGTAAACTTGGTAGACTGTAGCATGTATTGAGCGGAATTCTAAAAGAGCGCTTTTATAAAAAGATATAGAGCGTTAATTTGAGGGTAGATAGATAGATAATCTTTATTTATCCACGGTACAAAATTCGTCAGCTTTAAAAATGCCTAATACTAATATAATAAAAATATTTAAATAAAAAAGCTGCTTTCCACGAATGCCGTGCCTTACAGTTCTTTGAGTAATCGTTTAAATTGCCCAAGGGACTCTGCTTCCCTTAAGTTACAAGGAAGACTGTTCCAGAGAATGGCGCCACTATAGCTGAAGCTGTTTTTGTAATAGTTTGTGCGCGGTAATAGAACATTGAGTTTATTTTCAGAGTCCCTTAGGTTATATGCGACTTCTCGCCTTTCAAATTTAGAACTAAGATAGTTTGGAGCCAACCCGTGCAGAGACCTATAAACCATCGTAGCTCTTTGAAATTGTTGCTGGCAAGCTAGGTTTTTCCACCCTAGAAGTTTGAAAAGGTGACCAGCATCTACATCATAGCTTGAGTAGGTCAAAACACGGGCTGCTCTGTTTTGTAGCTTTTGAACCTTATTCCGTAAGGTTATCCCACAGTTTCCCCAAACAATGTTGCAATAATCAAAGTGTGGCTGTATCAAAGCTTGATATATTAGTTGTAAGGTCGCCTGAGGGACAAGGTGCCTTATTCTTTTTATGGCCCCAATACCAGAAGCGACTTTCTTTGTTACTTTCTCGATATGGCCACTCCAATCAAGTCTGTCATCGATGGTCACTCCAAGTGATTTTGCAGTAGTGACCTGGCTAACTTCATGACAGATTTTGCTCATTTAAACGATTATATCTTGCTGGAAAACTTTAGACAGGGGAACCCAGCGACTTTTTCCTGAAAATAACTGTTCGAAGGAGCAAATATTGCCTAGAAATTTCTAAAGCTTGAGAAAAGCTAAAAATTTCTGGATACCATTCCGTTCGTCTAAAATATTCGGAGGTTTGCAATATAGCTTAACTACGATTTTCAGAGGATGTGTTATTCACATTTCAATACAAAGATATTGCGATAATTGTTAAAAAAGGTCTCCTAAAAATTTCGGTATAAAGACAAAACGTCTCCTATAATTTTCTAATGAAACAAGGCTACTTCATGTTTTCAAACTTTCGAGCGAGCGGCCGCATAAGAGTAGCTAACACTTAAGATATCCGAACAGATAAATAGTTTTTAAGGCAACTCCAAATTAACCAAACAGGCTTCTACAGCACAGAGAAAACTATTTAAGACACGTCTGGCGTATTTTGAAACATTCGGTCGTTGGGTGCACCTGTTTAGAGTGCAAAATCTGTTCAATACATGACATGACTAGAAGTTTTGACCGATCATTTTTTAATAATTTAAAATTGCAGAGTACTGTCTTCTGTTCTTTCCGCAAATTAAACTTGGACACAAAATCAGGAGCGCTTACCATTTGTACGGAAATTTCGGTGAAAAATTTCCGTCAAATATCACTGGTATTTTTTTGTGGCACAGAAAACAGGAACGGGATTGAGTTGTACCATTTACAAAATACCGGTAAATTTTTCGCTTTCTCTCGACTTGGAGCCTGGCCCTGGTAATCCAAAAAAAAAAAGGTACAGGAAATTTTGGTTCTTTCGGTAAAAACGGGAAAAAGGTAATACCTCGAAAGGCATTACTTTTTTCCCGAAAAAATTTCCACCGCGATGAACCGTTGCATATGAATTCTTTCCGGAATTTCCGGGTTTTCCATACAAATAGTAAGCGCTCCACGATTTCCCAATTTGTTAAACTGTGGCCAAGCATCACGTGTCCGTGTAAAGCCCGATCTGACAGATAGACTTTCATCATTTCAAGATGTCTCTGTAAAATTTTATCCAAATCGCCTCTAAAAAAAACTAGATATAAGCCTTTTAAAAGACGTAGCACAAATTCATAGAGACCCCCGAGGCCTTTCTTAAGCTCCCTATTGTATTTCAGCAGTCACATGGCTTTGTGAGTCTTGAGCAGTTTGAAATGTTAATATTTTGAAAAAAATATGCAAAGTGTGACTTGTAGCGATGGTGTCTTTTTCAGTTATAACTTATTACCAGTCTGTTTAATTTTTTCTTGTGATTCATTTCTAATTTTTGTTTGTTTGCTTGTTTTCATTAACGTTGGGCACATCAGTTTTAGTGACACACCGGTCAACCGCTACTTTCGTACAACTCTGAATCAATAAATGCATCCAGTACGGTCATTACGATCGCGACTGAGAGAAAATATGATAAAGTCATGAGACAATAGAATGGAAAGTGCAGCCTGAATTTTCAGTGTAAATGAATGTTGTGGTCAATTCACTCAAGAACAATAATTCACGTACAAGCATGAACTGCTTGTGGACATTGCGAGAACTGCTTGGTTTTTTCAATTTAAATGTTAGTGAGAAACTTCAAAAACTGCAAAATCGTGCTATCAGAGTTATCACCAAATCTAGCTATGATACTATAGTTCCAGATTTCTTCTTAGCTCGCTTGGATGAGACAATTTATTGGTTAGAAGGGCTAAACAAAAGGCTAATTAAATGTACAAGTGCATTAATAATCTGGTCCCAGCTTATCTCTGTCCCAGCTTATCACCCAGTACGGTCAGTACGATCGCAACTGAGAGAAAATATGATAAAGTCGTGAGACAATAGAATGGAAAGTGCCAGCCTAGGCTCAACCTCTGCATCTCAAAATTTTACGAAAATAATCTTTACATGAAGCATGTTGCTTCATCAAAAAGAAGGAAATTTAATTCATTTGTTGTTCTGACAATAGATAGCGTATAATTTCCAAAACGAATAAGAGAAAATACGATCACCTAGACAATAGCGTGTGACTAGAATGACTACCACATGCAAGGTTACACAAACAACTTTCATTATTGAACAAACACCCAGTTTGAATGCGATTTGAAGTAAAGACTGGAAGAAAGAGATGCACCCGTCATAATTAGCAGGACACCTTGAATAAACATATCGGACACCCTGATCGGACACCGGCAAACCATCCATTTGATTAGCTTTCCAGCTAATCCAACTTTCTTGACAAATTTGAAACTTCATCACTTTTCTTTCATTCTCATAATACCTTGCAATACAGATTGTTTTTTAGTTTGTCACAATTGCTCTGTTATCGAATACGCGAAAATAAAAGCCTAGTTATAGAGTTAATAATTCAACTGCGGTCAATTTTAAGGTCATTAGATACCAGTGAGGTCACAATGCGAGCAAGCTCTCCTGGGGAGAGCTTGCTCGCAGCCTACAGTGAGGTTAGAAAACCAGTCACGTTAATTCTCTAGTACCGGCTATAAAAAGGACTATGCAATTGTTAAGCTCCATTCCATCGCAGACCAAGAGGTGAAGACCGTCAAGGAGAAACGTTTGAACATTTGGTAAGCTTCCTTTCTTTCATTTTAACGTGACTATTTTACTTAGCACTTTTCGACTGTTAAAGTATTTTTTTTAAATTTCGAATGTTTTACCATTAATTCTTATTAAGTATAAGCTGGCAAATGCGACAGTGGATCTAGCTTCCTTCCGAAGCAAAGACATAACCTTTTTAAGTAGTCGTTAAGTTGTATTCTGACTGTGATGGAAAGTTAATGTTACTTCAGCGATGTGTGCTTGAATCAGTACTTCACACGACCCAGATGTTGGAAAGCCGATTCAGCGCTAACCTGGGCGGGTTTAAATTTTAAAAAGGGGTTTCTTTTTCTTTTGTTCGAAAGCACCGTCTTGGATAATGTTCTCTCAGTTTTCATCAATCATCAAATTGCAGACAAAAAGAATTTAAAAACTGGAATGATTTGCTTTTTAAGCAAGCTTTCATGAGGGTGCCAAAGGGGTTAGCAGAAAACAGATTTAACGATGTATCCTGTAATTTTTAAATTTCTGGTCGGGAGCCCCTTACGAGACTAGCTACTCATGCTAACCACAAGGGGTCTTTTACCACGGGAAGGTCGCGATCGACTTTTTGTAAGACAATTTATTGAATGCAATTTCTAAGGTATGATTTTCGTAGTTCCGTTTCTTATAGATTTTCATATTCTTTGATTGGCCTGGTAAAAAAAAAAAAAATAAAATAATTTATAAATTTACTATAGCGCCTTTTAAGAAATAAATGATCAAAAGCGCTTTTGAGTCAAACTAATTAAAATTTATAATTAAAAATGAATCTGTGATAGAAAAAATCGAAAAAAAAGAGTAAAATCGCTGATAAAAATACATAAATAAAAATTAAGTTAAAACTGGTACATACAGGGAACATAAAGCAGACCCTGAGTTGAAGGCCCATGTTCACCCAAAAGCCTTTGTGCGCCCTTTACTCCGGAAAAATGATTTCGCGAAGTTGAAAATTGTCGTCTCTAGTCTGTGTAGAGTCACGCTTCGGCTAAGGGTAAAAAAAGCGAACACTCTGGCTGATCAAAACACTTAATTTGAGAAAAAGTGTTTCAAAACAAGGACACAAGCGCGCAGGCCTTTAACTGGTCGCACTTAAGAGCTTGAATCAATGGAAAAAAACTTTTCCCTCCAAAAGTAGTTGCTGTCGCCTAAAGGAGGTGGTAGTTCACGAGAGATTTCAACTAAAAGGCTTTGGCTGAACAGTCTTTTTGGTATTTTGGATTCTTGTTCGATTATTGGGGCCGGTCGTGTACCAGTCGTGGTCACACTTAGAGGTTTCTCTGTAGTTAGTAAAGCCTAATCAAATCTTGAGATGCCATATATTTTGGCTGGGTGGAGTCGCAAAGCAACGTAGCACAATTCTGTGTTTTCACTGTCACGCCATCAAAAATATATAGATACAAAAAGCCAGAAAATTCAAGCGTCTTCTATCGCAAAACGAAGAACCCTTTAGAACGTAAAATTTTTGTAAATAAAGGCTTTTAGGTGCTGCACCTCAAGAAATTAGCACTCAGAAGAATGGATAGTTTCTTAGTTTGAATTTTGGTGACGTCATGTGGAACACAGCCTTGTCCTATAGCCTAAGTTGCAGCCAGACGTATAAAGCTTGTATGTCATCAAAATTTTTTAAATGAAGATTTGATCGTCGCGGTGGTAATTGCTATTTAAGCAATTGCAAATTAATCCGAAAACAATTTCAGCACTTCAACGGGATTGGAACCCTTGGCCTCTGCGTTCGCGCAGCAGTGCTCTAACCAATTGAGCTATGAAGACTTTTTGATCATTTCTAGAAATACGCAACGTTATACACTCTTTTTTTTTATAAGAATGTTGTTTTCCCGGGCCAGGCTGAATATTCTTATTTTTCCGCCGATTTTTGGCTTTAAATATTCTTGTATTATTCTTAATAATAGCTTATGACATTTCCGTTTTAGAATATATTAAGGTATCAATTACAGTTTTGTTAAATATAGTTAGCTACTTTTGCCGTTTAGAGGAAGGAATAAATTGAAAAGGTATATTTGTATTGTATTTACAGATTTTCACCAAAAGAAATTATATCCTTTTCAAAATCTCAGCCTAGAGTTTACTCTTAAAGTATTCTTAAGATTTCGCAAATTTCAGCCCCGGTATTGTTATAAAATTTATTCTTATAGCAAAAAAAGAGTGTATGCGACCCTCCACAGGATTTTTGGATGCCAAAGGTGTACCAAAAGCACGCGCACGACACGCTTCCACTTTAAAACAAAATAAGTATTTTGGCACACTTTAGCACGCTTGCCATCTTGCCTGAGCGCTTACTATTTGTAGGGAAATTTCGGTGAAAACTTCCGTCAAATGGTACTGGTATTTTCTTTGGCACCGAAAACAGGAACGGGATTGAGTTGTGCCATTTACAAAATACCAGTTTTTGCTTTCTCTCGAGATGAAGCCTGGCGCTAGTAATCCAAACAAACGGTACAGAAAATCTCGGCCGTTTCGGTAAAAACGGGAAACAGGTAATACTGCTCAAAAGGTATTGCTTTTTTTCAGGAAAACTTCCACCGGGATGAACCGCTCTATTCTTTTTTTTTTTTTTTCAGAGGACACGCTTGAGACTGAATTAAAAGTGGCGATTACTGTGAGCAAGTCGAACAAAAGAGCGTGTTAAAGGTTTCAAGTAAAAGCCCCGTGCGAAAAAGCACAACATGCCGTCATTATGTGTCCGTCATTATCTATAAACTAAATTAAATATATCTCCTCTACTAAAAGGAACCGTATCGATTATGAAAGGGCACCCTTTTTTGGGCTTATGCCTTACTCGTCTTACTCGAACTGCGTGAGAGTGAACTAAGGTGCTCGTATTACTATCGAGAAAGAAAACGTTCTACCTTAGTGATCGCAGCGATAGTACCTGATTGAAAAACCGTTGTCACTTGAAAAACTCTCTCCTCGATCCTCTGCAGAGGCCGTTTTGTGTCGCAGCCGAGGGGAGACTGGGAGAAAGAAAAATAAAGCGCACGGGGCACGCTTTTTCCTTCTTCCCACCGTTCCCCGCGCGCTTTCTTTTTTCGATTGCTGCTGTTTTTATTGGGATAACCAGCGGGAGCCTCTGCGGAGGAGAGAAGCTTGAAACGTATAAACCATGCGTGGACGGTGGGACCTACTGGTTTAAAAACAAGTTTACTAGTTTAAAAACAAGCTAAAACGTGCTTACCTTCGTCGACGTTAAGTTCACCGCGATAGAAGAAAGAATTTGTCGCGCTAGTTTACTGCGTCTTGTTGATATGCGAGTGGATTTGTCACCCTCCTGAAACTTTTAAAGAACAAATTTACATATGTTTATTGGAAATATTAAACGCGACGCTGCAATTACTAAAATTAAACTGAGCTGCGTTTCTTTTGCGCCACATTCACGGTTTTTGGATGTTGGTGGTTCATCGATTTCCACAGCCAAAACGACAGCTCGAAATTAAACAGCGTCACGAAAGTGCCGCTTTCACGGTAAGGCGTTCCGTTCTTTAACCAGTCATCCCAAACTCGTGTACTCCATGAAGACATATAATTGACCTCTTTGCGTTTTGTGGTAATCTTTCTTCATTCCTTAGCCTGTATAACATGCGGTTTATTTATAAGCCAAGCGAGGCTAACGCGGGATTTTGAGCAAAGCGCGCGAGACGAGAGGAGGAGAAAAATATAAGCGCCCGCCACGCAGTAGACTATGAGTAGTCCGCCGTTGTTCTGGCATGTTTGTCATGTCTGGAACAAACTAATCGTCCCGCATTCATTTTGTTTTGACGATACTGTTTGAGAAACCATTCGTTCATTTCCAAATGTTCCATAAATAAAAGAAAAATCAAAAGAAATATTTAAATTTATCGGCTTAGAGGGAAAGATGTTCTTGGATTGCTTTAACCTGAGTATCAGGCGTTTCTGGGTGAAAAGGGGAAAGATGGAGACCAAAAAAAAAAACTCTAAAATCTCCTCTCCCTTAGCCCCTTAGGAAGGCCTGATACTCAGGCTAGGATTGCTTCCAACTAGGTTAGGAAAAAAGCCTGATTTACTAACTTAAAAATAAAAAATTAATAAGCTCGTGGCCTTGGAATTTGTTTGAACAACGTTTTCCCTCTTTTCTTTCTCGTCGCTGTGTTTGGACATGAAACTTTGACTGAGCAAATCTTACTTTTGCCGCACTGTGTTCTTGTGTTTTATGTTGTTGTCGTTATTTTTGGTAAGCAGTGGAATAATTCACATAACCCCACTCTTCAGGCCGATAACACTTACTTAAAAAAGCGTTTTTTGTTGGTAGATAAAGATGAAGAAGACGAAATCATCAATACACTGTCGCTCTATTGTCTTGCTGTTATTCGTAGTGTATTGGGCATGTTGGGTGTCGCTTGAGACGGAAGCCAAGGATGGGAACGTTTTGGCCAGCAGAAATGACATAAATGGTAAGAAAATAGGTTTTGAAGGTATGAATATATGAAAATCATACATATGTGAACTGCGGAGTGAGGAATTAAATGAACGATGATCATCGCAGTCATACGCAACCTACGCAGTTGCGAAAAGAAAAGCCTGAAAAAAATTCAGGCTTGTACGGAATTCGAACCCTTGACCTCTGCGATACCGGTGAAGCGCTCAACCAATTTAGCTAACATGCCAACTGGGAGCAGGTCGTAGAATTGGTTCGTTTTAAACCCGTGAAAGGATGATGATGAAATTATGAATATATGAAAATCATATATATGTGAACTGCGGAGTGAAAAATGAAATAAATGATGATCATCGCTGTTATACGCAACCCACGCAGTTCCGAAAAGAAAGCCTTCAAACGTTTTTGGCCAGTAACGACCAACACTGTCTGGGGGATGGGAATAAAGGTAAAGGTATGATTAAGTGTCTGAGTGTGAATAAGTGTCCCAAACGTTTTGATCGGGACTGTCGATTGTGCAAAGTAGCCCTGTTAAAAAAATGAATCGTTCAACTTACTTTTGTTGTACTAATAATATTTACATTATAAAATCCAGAACTAGTATACATAACTAATAATCATTTTCTACGATTTTCTGTGGGAAGCTAGAGTTAGCTTTCTTTTCGCAGTTGCGTGGGTTGCGTATAACAGCGATGATCATCATTCATTCAAAAATAGGTTTTGTTTCTTCAAGCCAGACCCTAGACTATCGCAGCATTGATTAGGCTTCCCACAGAAAATAGTAGAAAATGATTATTAGTTATGTTTGTTAGTTCTGGATTTTATAATCATATGTAAATATTATTAGTACAACAAAAGTAAGTTGAACGCTTCATTCTTCTAACAGGGCTACTTTACACAATCAACAGTCGTGATCAAAACATCTGGGACACTTATTCACACTTAGACACTTAATCATACCTTTACCCCCACTCCCCCGAACAGTGTTGGGCGTTACTGGCCAAAAACTTTTGAAATATTTTTTTTTAAGTGTATGAACTTCAACTTTGTTCGGGGGAAGGAGGGGTGAGGAGGCAGGAGACTCCTAGGCATAGCTGTATTAATTTATTACAAGTAATAAGTAGGGACTTTCAGCAAAGACTGCGGAAGGTTTTAGTACGGTGACCGGACCAATTTTTGTTTCGCCACCAGTCAATGCCTCAAGTCAGGGAATTGAAGATACCAGGACTGCTATAGCGGTGAAAACGTCGCTTGAAGATGTATTCGCGTTCTTTTATTGTTTATCGCGATTATTCCAACTCGCTTTAATATTTTGTCAAAGGTTGGCGAACCCTTCTGAGAGGGTCTGAATGGGGGGTCCACTTGTCGGTTGTCGGTTAAAGTTCAGTAATTTTGTTGGTAGTCGGTTAAACTTTTCGATTTTCGCCGGTTGTCGGAAAATCTCAGTTAATAAGTAAAAACGCTTGTTGATTATTAATATTTTTTATGTATTTCACCCACTTTTCAAGACTTTGATCCCTAAGGAAAGAGTAAAACTTGCAAGAATGCATCATTTGATTGTGCCTAAACCGTGCATTAACTCTCGTTTTTTTACGCAACATGATCGTTTATTTCATCATTGTTTGCCATTAAATGAATCTAGTACTGATAACATCACCAAAGCTTTTATTGTAAATGCGAACTTGGTTTCCCTGTCGACTACAGGGCATAGTAAAAAGTAATTAAGTAATTAATTGATGGATAGTGAAAAACTGCAAGGGGTGACATAGCCTCCCACGCAGGTGTTTTTAGGGGAGCTCGTATTTCTTCCCTCCCCACAAACGCCTGCTCAACAGAGGACAACATTCCTTTCCCATTGTTACATTCACGTGGTAAGTGACCAATCAACGGTTTTTAAATAAAGTGTTGACAGGCTAAACATGACTCATAAGCTCGTGATAGTGAAAAAACGTGACCCAGAACGTGACCCGAGAGTTACCTTTTTCCTTCTTTTCTTTCGTTCGCTAAGGTTATGCAGTGCACAGAGAATTCTAAAATCTGACTGAGTAAATCTTACTTTTGCCGCTCTGAGACTAACATTTATTAGAGGTCATGAAGGTTCATGCAGATCGCGTGATTATCGGGTTACCCTGCGGTCAAGGTCAACTTTCCAGAATTTGGAAAGTACAACGTGATTGGCTAAGCGTGGGAAAGGAATGTTGTCCTCTGTTGAGCAGGCGTTTGTGGGGAGGGAAGAAATACGAGTTCCCCTAAAAATGCCTGCGTGGGAGGCTAGGGGTGACAGGCTGCACATCTATCCCTCTTATGTTTTGGTTCTAACAAGCATGTCCTTTGCCATAATTTTCCTTGCTCAAAGAAATAGCACTTTAGGTGGTTCTTAAAATTTTGGCAAGGTAGTGGTTGGTTTTGTATTAGATTCCACTTTTTCATTAAAGCTTCTTTTTTATAGACACTAAGGGCTGGTATTATGTCACGAAAGGCAATATTTCAGTATTTTTCTTCCTGGTTGTCTTATTTCAGGAGCGCTGCCCTCCTTTCTGTGAGTTTTACTTCTGATAGCAATTTTTCTTTCAAAATTGTGTGGCTAGCCTCTGTCCATCAAGCGCTTTTGAAATCTGAAATACTTCCTCAGAGGAGTTTGTTCGTAGGATTCTCAAGGCTTCTCGTTTGTCAAACAGATGCTTTAACAATTGGTATGTGATAAGAGGTGAAATTGTATACACCGTAAGGTTTCCGTTTCAAATGCGTCTTTACGTCAAGGATAGCTTTTTCTCATTTTTTCGCTGAATGTTGTACCTTTGTATACAACCGTTCCTAATAAGAATGTCTCATTTTCAGATATTTCGGCCGCGAATTTCATAGGAGGGCATGTAAAATTACTTGTTCCGCGAAGAAAGCTACGATGTCTCGTTTACTTATGTCCCATAGGGAAAAGATGTCATCTAGGTAGCGTTTTCAAACAGTTGGTTTAAAGATGGTTTTGCTTAAACTTTGTGTTTCAATATGTGCCATGAAAATGTTGGAAAGGAAACTACTGCCTTTGTGCTCATCGCGGTACCGTGGGTTTGAACTGATAGTGCTTTACATTAAACGGGAAGGAATTTTCTTTGAGGATTAATCTAAGCAAGAAACGTTCGGTTTTTTCACCTTTGACTTTTCGATAAAATTTATAAAGTCGGTAGCATCTTTAAGGTGTGACTTTGTGATTTTGATATTGGCTGTAGCAATGTACCTGTATCAAGAACAAAAAAAGGAAATTCTTTCCCTTAGGCCATCTGATGAGTCATAAATTTAAAGAGGTTACGTCCTCGAGCTAACGGTTAGAATAAATACAATTTCGCCCTTTGTCGCTAGTCGGTTAACCCCATTCCGACACCCCCTTCTAAGGTTGAAACCTTGCAGTGCCCCCCCCCCCCCCGGCAACGAAATGTTAAAAAAAGAACATTCATAAAAAAGGTCGACACATGGGCAAATTCAGGGCTTGCTTATGTTTTATCAGTCTGTGATATGATATCCCTTATGAAATAGTACATACCAAAACAATGGATAGTGTTTTTTCGCCCGCTCTGATTGGCTACTCAATCAGTGAATATCCTTGCACTATTCACTGATTCACCTCCAGTTCCCCCGAGCGAGCGACGCCAAACTCGCATAAGTTTGGAGCAAAATGCCTTCCCGGTTTGCTGACGAAACAAACAAAGAAATTTCACAACTAATCAAGCAAACTGTTCCCGAAATACACGAAGAAGGTGACGAAGTTCGGGGTGGAAGTTTTAACAGGTAAAGCTTTGTCTTTTTGACATGAATTTATCGATAAAACCGACGAAAAAGTTTTTTGTTTACAAATGCAAATTAAGCTCAAGTCTTGCGTTACTTTTTTTAGTTGACTTGTTCATAAATAAGTTCAAAACTAAATTAAATAATCTTTTTTACAGGATGATTTTAAATAGCAAAAGAATTCACAACTCCTTTTGAGGAAATTTCCCTGCAAGAGCTAAACAAATGCCTTCAAAAGTTTTATTTGTCGGCAGAAAAGGCGACGACCTCGGACGTTCGGTCATTGCGCGCCAAAATTGTAATCGTTGCAGGCAACAGTAAATGAGTTAAAAAATCATCATTTTTGTGCTCAATTATCTCACTGTTTTAGTACATACTAAAACAATTATTCATCTCAGTGTCGGTGGCTAGTGGTGGCTAACGCGGCCTCAGTAAATTTCCACCACTAGCCACCTCCGCTTCGGTGAATAATTGTGATGTATTTTTCACTCGGGTGTCGTGTCAGTCGTGCTTGACACCGAAATTTGGGCTCATAATCGAAAAATGAGCCTTCAGAAATTTCCAAGGATGACCAAAAAAAGGATAAAATGCGTACATCTTGCGATTCTGTTTCAAATATACACTGGCATTCTTAGCACGTAAAATACAACTAAATACTCTACGTGCTGGACAATACGGCCCGCCATGATCTGCGTATTCGGGGAAGCGCAGTACGGCCAGTCAATAAGTTTAATTTAACAACTTCGCACGCGTATCTTATAGTTGGTTTTATCAACATTTCTTTGCCATTACTACACAACCACGACGTGAAAATGCATAATTTCACGTTTTACTGAGGACGTAAACAAACGAAGGCGAACTTTTTTCCTCGATGAATTTGCCTACATTTGAAAAAATAAGCAACTTGTAATAATCGCGAAAAAGTTTGAAAGAATGCAAGTGGACGTTTTATTAAAAAGCGACGTTTTGACCGCTGTCGCCGTCGTGGTTCCTTGAACTGGCCTACGAGCAAGCCCTCCGTGACGTTCTGGTGGCGAGGCGGGAAAAGGAAGGAAAGCTTGCAACTACGTCTCTGAAATTTGAATATCTGCATCGAAAAAGTAGATGCGAAATGCTGATTGGCGGAGATGACATTAGTAAAGACGTCATTACCCTTGGCACGTCTTTTTCAATTGTTTACATTCGCGTTCGTTTCCGCTGGGTGCTGATAGGCGGAAATCTGTACACGACCCGAAATGATCCCCGACCCCAAATGATCCCCCAATTTTTTCACACGCGACCTGAAATGATCTCCGAGGAATTATAGGGGTGGAATGGGAAAACATTTCCATCTCGGGGATAAGATTAAAGCGTTTTTTATTGCGTTTTTCGATTAATACGAAATGCGAAGTTTTTCGGCTATAGACGCGAAATCTTTTCAAAATGGCTAATCGACTGCACAAAGTTATTTTTAGTTATATTAATTGCCTGGAATCTACTTTTTCCGTAATAATGTGAAGGTCGTTGTACCAGACAGACGGACATGGAACTGTAGTGCTAAAATACTTCCAGTTTCGTCCCAGTCTCGTCGCTGTCTGTTTCGCTGGACTTTTTACCGGAAGATCAGTCGGATACAACAATGTCGCGCAGGACCGCGTGCTTTACAACTGTGATTCTATTCAAATTTGCTTTTTGAAGAGCGTCACTTCGGCCCAGTTTAAACTTCGCATTTCACATGTGCCAAATTTTAAACTTTTTAAAATTCAGGTGTTGAATCCGTAGGAAGTTCGACGTTTAACTAAAATTAAATTCGACAACACGACTTCTGTCGCATCTTCGACTGAGCAAGTCAAATCTCGACAGAAGTTCAAGCGTTGTCTTTGTGCCGAATCGAATTTTTAAATCATGTTTAATTTATTATAACCCACAATTCTCAATTTTTTCCCAACTGTATAAAGACAAACTCATGATTCGACGTCTAAAATAGCGGATTTACTTATCTAACTAGAACCACATAGGCATCAGACTCGGCACATTTGAAATTTGACGTTTAAACCGGGCCTAACGAGATGCTATTTGCACGATTTAAACCTCCAATTTAAACTCTAAAGTTCTGGCAAAATTCGTTAACAATTAATGAATGAGGCTGAGTATCTTATGAAGAATTATGGAGATCGAGGAGGGTGTTATCCATCGAGGCCGTAGGCCAAGGCGGATAACACCCTCCGAGATCTCCGTTATTTTTCATATGATATGAAAGCCGAATTCAATAATTGTTTTATTATTCATTCAAAATAATTCCTAGTTTAAAAACATGGTTAAAACATGCTTACCCCCATCGATCCATCGATGTTTAAGTTCATCTTCGATAGTGCACGTTTAGGGTGGTTCGGCTCCGCAAATATTCTTCAAATAGCAGCCGATCGAGTGTCACCCTTCGAGTTGTCTTCTTGCTGTTCTTGCCATGTGTTTAGCTATTCTTTCGCCTAGTTCTTACTTGAAACGAGAGAAATGTCGCCATTTATTGTATTGAAAACCAAAACAACTCAATCTCGTCTCCAGGTCTTCTCTGTTAACGGTGCATTAACCTGCAAGAAAGCTGCACGTCATCGGTTCATTAAACGCAAAATTCTTCCAAATTTGGTCATCAGTAGCTAGCTAGTTATGGTGAATTATGCGTGTGCTTTTAGCCAATCAGAATTGGGGAAATATTTTGAATGAATAATAAAATTATTTAATAAATTGTCTAAAATTTATAAATACATCAACACTTCAAACAATTCGAGTCAAAATTCTTTAATTTACTTTATGCTAGTAATTCTAGCATCTTCCTCCTATTCCATTCCGATAATTCCTCGGGGATCTTTTCAGGTCGCGTGTGAAAAAAAAAATTGGGGATCATTTGGGGTCGGGGATCATTTCGCGTCGTGTTTAGGTCGATTTTGGAGATCATTTGAGGTCGGGGATCATTTCGGGTCGTGTACAAATCTGAGAGCTCAATCGACGGCGAGCCACAGGGGAATTGGAGGTGGAATTCAAATTCCAGAGACATAGCTGCAATCACTGCTCTCCTTCCTTTTCCCACCCTGGCGCCAGAGCTCCCCGGAGAGCTTGCTCGCAAGCTACCTTGAACTTGAGGCAGTGACGCGTAGCGGCAAAAAAGAATACTTCTGTTCACCGTACTAGATCCTTTCGTAGTCGTCGGCTTTAAATCCCTACTGTTTTGCAACTACGGTCAAACAATTTCCTGCCAAAAAGGAGATGGGGTACGAGAAGAGTCCCAACTCGTTTTGGCCAGGATTGTAGTCGCAACGTAATTTTGAAAATCAATCGACAGAAAGTTCCTCGCCTACACTACCAACAAAAACACTCACAAGGGAATAAATACAGAGGCCTGCTGTAGGCAAGCAGGGACCTCAAAGCCAGTTTTTTGCAAAACTACCGTAAATTAAAATTGCAGTATAGCACTTAATTACAGAACACCCTATGACGAAAAAAAAAAAAACGAAAGGAACTGATCAGTACGACACCGCGGCATACGAAAACCCAAACCGCTTTGTGGAAAAAAGGAATTTACAGCCTCACCCGTTAATTAAAATTAGCTGCAACGTAACTCGGGCCGGGCAGAATTACGCAAAATTGACACGGCTTCCAATTACCTATAAACAAATATATAACAATATTGGCAAAAACGTAAAAGTTAGAAGATCGAATGAATGCGAGAGAAATTAGTTTTTCTTATCGGCGTAAACAGGAAGTGAATTTGGGTAAAATATTTTTAACTCAATTCGATTTCATGACTGAAAGTTTACCTTGAAAATAATAAAGTAAACTGTTCTACTGCATAAAGAATTTGAAATATTGTCTTTAGATAACATAAAAAGTTTTCTTATTATATTCTCTGTTCTGCATTAGGTCATAAAAGTTCACTTACACTATTTTACGTTACATCGCTTGAAAATTCATTCTACCTTCAGTACCTTGAGACTTTCGCGCGCGGCTTTCTTGTGTTTATTATACTGCCGCGAAGATCGCAAGGCTGCGAGGTGGCTTGTTAGCAATAACGGTTCATACATCTTCTACTTGGCTTACTATGTTGGAAAGTAATTGATGACTTTCTAAAATACAGTCTACTCTCTCGTAAGCGACCACCCTTGGTGCACGACAAATTAAAGTGGTCGCTTACGGGAGGTGGTCGTCTACGGGAATAATGAAGAAAAAGAAATCACATTGAACTGTTTGACTAAGAAACAAAAGGATTATTTGTAAAGTAGTCGCTTACGGGAGGTGGTCGCTTACGAGAAATGGTCGCTATGAGAGAGTTGACTGTATAACCTTGATGGTCTTATGTCACGGCGGGCTGCTGCATATTTAGAAGTAATCTTAGTTTGATTTTAGCTCTTGGTGATTCCCAATTACAAGTTTCATTCCTTCTACCATTAAAGCTTTTTGTTTTTCGTCATTGTTGTACAGTCAAAAGTTCTGCCGTTCGATAAGGCATCTTCAAAGCCTACTTTCAGGCCCCCCCCCCACCCCCCTCGTGATCTTCTCAAGTTTAATGCCTGGACGAGTCAAAGGAGCTTGAAATCTAATTTCCAAGTTAGCCATTGCACTAATTTGAAAGACTCCTAGGCGCCTTAAATTTGGTAAGACCGAAATTTGCTAGGATCAAAATATTCTCACTTTTGTTTACAACAAAACAGGTGCGGACTCCTCAGAATGGTTTGAACCGGCCGAAGACGCGAACTTACAAGGTGCCGGTAGACGCCACCGAAAAACAGCATCATCAAAGCCTCAGAAGACGCAGCCTCATCGACTAGTTAAGACGAATAAGCCCTCCCAAGCGGGCCCTAGCACAGTGCAGCAGAAGCCGAAACCAAAACCAAAGAAAACTACGGGCGTTGTATATATCATTAATATGCGGGCTTGTCTAAGCCAGCCCGCGCCACCATTCGGGAAGGTAGGCTCATCATCTAGACCTGACAATAATTGCGAAGCTCGAGTACGGGAACTTCAGACTGGAAACCCTCACCAATTGGTATGTAACCATATGTTTCCTGTTACTGAGCAGCTAAGCGCAGCGGAAAGAGGATGTTACTAAAACGGGGAACGGGGAGCGGGGAACGGGGAACGGAAGTCTGGGAACGAGTTGTCAGCGGAAACCTCCATAAAAATCCAATATGGCCGATGATCGATGATAGAGAACCGTCGAAACAAACTTAACCGATAACGGCGTTATTTTACTTGAACTATATGCTCATGAGGTGCTTGAAATAATACGGAGGTAATAACTTCATGACGTTTTTCACCTTTTTGCATTGTACTAAACAATTATCCGTAGGAAACAAAATGTGCTCCAACAGCAGTTGAAAGAAGCCAATCGGGACAAAAAGTCTCAAAGCACATGTACAGCCATATTTGGAACTCAAGCGAATCTATACTGAGTCTAGCCCACAAAGCAATGAACTACTTTTCCATGATAAATAACATAAATCGAAGTAGTCAAGTAGCTTGTGTGCAGACTTCTTCTATTTCCTTTGATAGAGATGACTGCTTTGAAAAATGTTATTGACCACGTCAACACATAATTAGTAAGACTACTTTAACAATCTGGTTCTGCTTTTAATATTATTAGATTTACTACACTGCAAGCATTCACGATATTGAAGTGTTTCACTGATCCATGAAAATAAAATAATATCATTTTATTATTTTGTGAAACAATTTGTTTCAGGTCAGTTTGCCCAGTATAGACCAGTATAATGACCCTAATGGAACCTAATTCTTTCATTTTCCTCACCCTAATCAGTAACTGCTTCAAAGTCCACTGTCGTACAGTGGCCATTTGTCTTTCTGCGTAATACCCCTGATGACCCTTTCCTGAATCAAAACCATTGGATTGCATTGAATGCAACATTCTCACTCACTGCAGATCCTCAATTAACCCCCCGCCCCCCTAAGAATGTGATCCCAAACCCCTCCCTTTTGAAGAAAAATGTCGTAAAATAATCAAAGTACCTCCTCATGAGCACGAAATGTTTGGTGCAATTCATACCATACAATATCGCTGTATCAAGTACTGTTCTCGGTGCAGGAGGAGGGGGTACTATAATGGCCTAAACAGAGCCAGAAGCCTTTTTCAGGCTTCAGGTACATGAAAGGGAAGGGGTTTTTATAGTGAAGTATATGAAAGGGACCAAAATCAGATCAGTCACAGATGCATTTTATGGATGTGAGAGACAAGAAAACATGTTTTAGCTATTTATTCATATTGTAAAGATGGTGTATTTACAGCAGTTAAAAAGGGATGCAGCGTTCAAAATAAGGTGTGTGAAAGGGGTACCATTTGTCACTAGAGGGTATACAAAAGGGGTACCTTTTCTGTCTAAAATGGTACATACAAAGGGTAAAGGGTTGGTCCCTGGGGCAGAGCCTCTTTGGTGAGTACCCCCCCCCTCCCCTCTGGGTTACTGTTACTCTAGTCTGATTCTTCTCTTTAATTTCTTTGATACTGTGCTTCATTAAATGAATTAAAATTCATTTAAAAGCTTCTTGCCCCTTTTTTGAAAACCCCTATATGTTAAAAGAAATTATGTCCCCTGGAGGGGAAATAAAATCAGGGAAAATGGGTAGCAAGATCTATTGTGTTATTTTACATGCATTGAGTAAGTGTAATGTGGCCACTATACACATACAGTTGCGCATGTTTACTGAAAAACGTATCGGCACTCCAATCTTTTGCCTCCCATCACTTGTGTGAGACCTTAGACTCTTTATTTCCAAAACTACAGACAGCTTGCTTGAAGGCTTATCAACCACCTTCTAATAAGCTGCCAACCTCTGCAACATTGATGATGTGATGCTTGATGGTAGGTGCACTGCAATATTACTAAATCAAGCTAATAAAGCAGCTTGACAATATTAACTGGTTTAAGTCACTGATACATTCAGTTTTACACTGAGCTTGAAATATTTTTCTCCACAGTAAAAATAATGTTCATTAAAGAGAAGCAGAGCTCCCCTCTGCAAAAACATTAAACGAGTCCCCCTAGAAAAAAAAAAGCATTCAGAGGGCTAAACAGAGGAAGTATACTTACCATGCATATTTTAACAGCTAGCCTTTAGAAAGTACCTTCCAACCAAAGACTTTAAAGTACTTCCCCCACGTATACTTGCAACACTTAATATTGCAGCTCAGTTGTGGTTCACTTTTATCCTAAGTTTGAATTTTATTCTCTTTGTTTTGAACTCATAATCATAAAATTCATATTACCGTACCCCCAAACAAAGGGAAGCAAAATCTAAACCTAGGTTATAATTAAATAAAACCACAGCATAGCCATTTGCTTTGAAACAACTGACATCTTTAAGACCAAGGTATGATTGATGTTCCTGGCACGTTGCCCGTTAATATGTTTAAAGTTGCCTTTTATTGATGTATTAAATAACCTGATCCATCTTATCTTTTCAAACAATACAATTGCACTTACTTCTCATCATAGGTTTGTAAATATAATATTATTAGACTTACAGTTTTATCTCATCGCCAACATGTTTTAATTTGGGCTTGAAAAAACGCTACAGCTAGGAAGGAGCTCCACTGCTACACTATTACTGTCGAGGAAATACACCTGGCTGCTTCGATCTACGTTTTCTTTCAGCATGTATTTAAGCCAAAATCCTACGAAAAGCGTCAAGCAAAAGTAGTTCATTGCTTTGTGAGTTAGACCCAGTATAGATTCGCTTGAGTTCCAAATACGGCTGTGCTTTGAGAGTTTTTGTCCCGACTGTAGCTTCTTTCAACTGCTGTTAGAGCATATTTTGTTGTTTAGTAAAACGCAAAAGCGTGAAAAATGTCATGACATTATTACCTCCGTATTATTTCAAGCACCTCATGAGCATATAGTTCATTAGTAAAATAGCGACCTTAAGTGTTGTTTCGACGCTTCTCTATCATCGATCTTACCGGGTTCTTGATCCTTACCGGCCATTTTGGATTTTTATGGAGGTTTCCGCTGACAACTCGTTCCCAGACTTCCGTTCCCCGTTCCCCGTTCCCCGTTCCCCGCTCCCCGCTCCCCGTTCCCCGTTTTAGTAACATCCAGCGGAAAGAAGGGTCCGCCGAAATTTGACAGACAGCGGTTATAATATTTATCCCAGTTGTAGAGGAGGAACGGAATGGTTTTCATTTCCCGGAAGCGGACTACAGAGTTTGGCAAACAGAGTCAGAGCCGTTTTAAATGATGCAGGTGTTTTGGCTTCGACAAGTGACTGGGTTGAATCATCCATTAATCCGAGTCTTTCTCCAAATCAATCCCCGCAGTCCGTCTACAACTCAAAGTGGCGACAAGTTCCCTGCAAAGGAGATGAATTACAGCATATTACATATAACTGTAAATGACATTTTTCTGAAGTTACCTGTGTGACAATTGCTAGATCCCGTAAATGATCGATTAAGTGCCGCTAATCGAATAAGCGTCGCATCTTTACCGAAAATAATTTTATAAGCGCCGCTTTCGAATAGGCGCCACGGCGCTAATTTGGGTATCTAGAAAGAAACGCCCAACCTTATACGGCGCTTGATATAAAGAGATATCAAAACCATATTGCTTGAGAAATAAGACCACGATCAACTCGTGATAACATAACTGTTCGAGGTGAACACGTTATTCCTTTTTCTTGCACAACTGTGAGTTCTCTCTGTATCCCCCTCAACGCGTTACTCGTAGTTAAAATTAGTGCCGCTCTCGAATAAGCGCCGCTTCCGATTACGCGGCGCTCAATCGATCATTTACGGTATTGACAAGAAACACATAATTAATTCACGCAGAGATTTTTACTGCAAATTAAGTCTTTAGAAGTTCTGTTTTGAAATCAATATTGCACACAGTCTCGGCTCATTTTATTTTTTTCTCATTATCTTGCTATCAGGCTCCGTGCATAGGAGTAGTGTCGAATTTGCAAAAATCGGACCTCGAAGTAGAAAAGGAAATTCTCATTGTATTTAACGAAAAATAAAAGCGTTTGCTTTTTGATGATATTAAAATCGCCAATAGGCAAAATGCAAACATCTGCTAAATTTTATTTTTTAATCTGCAATATTTCCACTCCTTACACTCTGACTCTCTCTATCCATCCCTCTTTTCGGGCGATTGAAAACAGCAATTCTTATTCAGAGAAATTGCATAATGGTTAGTTTTAACGTTAATAATTTCTGGCCATTAGCTGCAACCAATTGCACGTACTAACAAGTTACTTAAGCGTTCACATGTGACCTCAGGCTCTCTTAACTAAATTTATATTTTCTTTATTTAGCAACGCCATCAACTTTAAAATCGTAGCAAAATGCTTACGGGCATCTACTTCTTATTACTACGTTTAACGAATTACAAACCTTCAGCCCTTCAAGAACATGAATGCCTTATATACATGGAAGAAGAAAGATCCTATAAGGCCGGTGGATTATCCTGGTGCCTTATGTTTTCTGTATTCAGTTTCCATGTAAAGGGTTGTAATTGTCCCCAGTGCTAGGACCTTCTTAGCTAAGAGACAGGAACACCCTAGCACTAGGAAGATCCTAATACTATGTAAACTGCCTTCGCTAGGAAGATCCTAGTACTAGGGACAAACAAAACAAAAATGGCGGGAGGTCGTTCAACGGGTTACCTTTGCTCTTTGATTCCTTCTCTTCTGTTAACTGCACGGACCACGATTTCCGCATGTAAACCCAACGAAAAGTTCTTCCGCCTTCTAGCCTCTTCCTGGTGTGAGAATCTTCTTCCCTCCATGTAAACAGCCCCTAAGACTGTACAATAGCCTCAGCGGGTGCATAGCGTGCTCAAAGCTTGTCGTAGTCTGTAGGATGTACATAGTCTGAAATCTAAACACCCCTTAAGAGCGACTTTCTGTAAATACCACGGATTGGTGTGCAAGATGAAAATATCCAAATCCCCCAAACTTTGTCACAACAAAGCTCTTTGAAAACTATTTTAGAAATTACAAGACTCAGTTTGTTTGACTTTACATTTTCCAAAATAATCAATTTTTTTAAATTTTCACCTTCGAGAGTCCTTCAAACCACCGAAAAATGTGCGTGATATCCTCGCTTCGTGAATAGAAAATTAAACTAATACCATGACTTTTCTTATATTAAACAATTTGACGACCCTTCCTTTGTATCTAAATGTTGTTACAATTTCAAAAGATTTCAATCTGATTTTTTAATATTTTTTCAAAATTACCCTCTAAATCAGTATTATCGCGACCATCAATTTTCCGATTTTTAAACGGCGAAAATCCCTTCCTGGTACATGCATGGCTTACATGGCTTTCATTAGAAAGACAGTATTCCAGAGAAAGAGCAATGCTTCCCCTATCAATCTGTGAAATAAATTTGGGGAAAATTCAAACTGCGAGTTTTTACAACTGAAAACACGGTACTCGCGTGATGTACTACCTTTGAACTTGCAGTTGTATTGATGAATACAAGCGAGAACTTTAATTAGACAGCATTTGAAACTCTGGCGCAAATTCGCCTTTTTTCCGTAGATTTAAACACCAAAAATGATTCTAGATTTCACAGTGGCAACTTTTCAAAACGAAAAGCAATTTTACTGTGCGAAAGTGAGCTATAAACTTCTTGACTAAAACACTTCCCTAACGTGCGTACTTGTTACTATTGTCGTCAGTGGTGTACAGTTATCATCATGTACAAAACGGCTTTAGTGTTGGTAACTATTCTTTAAAATGCTCTCATTTCTCATGAAACAAATTTTTATAGCTATAAAAAAAGGGAAACATTTTCACCTAACTCACATTTTTGCCAACAGACCCGAAACCTTTAGTGAAACGAGATTGCGTGACAAAGAACTTTGAGACCCAGGTTATAGCGCGAAGACCGATACCATTCTGAACAAGAATCGCCGAAAAGCGATTTTTAACTGGGCTGCAAAGGGGCTATTTTTTCTGAGGGGAGGAGGTGGCTATACACACTCATGAGCCTACTACAAAACCTTGCCGCCGACCATTGCATGCGACAGAATCTCATGTGAGACTGAAACATAAACTCATTCAGAACATTGTACCCTTTTGAAAGACTTTCGTGACCAAAAAAAAAAAAGAGTACCATTTTTAAGTGGGGGCTGTATAATTACTTTTAAAATCCACCATCATGAATAAAAATAAACAAGTTAGCCATTAATTCTAAGCAGGAGACGATTTGCATTATTTTCACGCACCCCTCCCCCAATCCCTCTGTGCCCCAAAATATAGCGTGACAGTATAACGTGACTAATTTGACGTAAGCGGAAATTCCAAAAATTGTTGTCTTTCTACGATCATAAAGTGCGACGGACGGAGCTGATTTACACTAGACAGAAATATTGTATTATATGAAAATTAAACCAGAAGTATACTAAAACAGACAGCCAACTGCCCATTGATCCCGCCTGATCCAGGAGCCTCTTACTGCACTTAGACTTTGCTGCGTTTTTCACAAACATGCGAACTCTAAACTTCAAAAGCCACCTTCACAATTGTGTTTTTCGCTGCTGTCAATCATAATTACGATCACAAGCGACGAACCTTGAAACAGAGAAACACAAAACGGATCGAAATCCACAAATCGCAAACCATGACCTTTTGAACCCGTGAAGTAAAGTTTTGTTTCCTAAGAGGTCCGTTAAGATAAGATGATTGACAGCAGCGCAAAACGCAATCGTCGGTTGGCTTTCGCATGTTTGTGAAACATGCAGTAAATAGAGAATCCTAATTTGCGGTCTAGAGTCTACATAAAAACCGGCAGTATTTTTTCCACAATATAAAAAATACTCAGTTTTAAGATTTTCCTCTTGGTATTTTCTCTAACTTAAAGGAATAAAATCCTTTGCATTTTGTGACCTAAACAAGTTTGAAGATTTCTCGCTCGCATGTTCCTTTCAGCAGCACGCACTTCAAACAATGTAAATAGATGAAACGATCGACAACATATTTTTTACCTGATACCGATATGAGTTAAAAATTCGCTCGAGTTCATTGTTTGTCTCACCCATGACTAACTTTTCTTCATGGACGATAACTATGCCGCTTTATAACTCCTCCGAAGTTTTTGTGCTAGCTAAACAATATGGAATCACTATTTACAGTCCTTGGATATTAAAAAGACTAAACGTGACGCACTATGGTGACTTTGTTTACTTCTGATCACATCTTCAAGCGAAGTCTCTCTTTGCAAGCGATTCATCTCAATGCATAATAATTGACCCTTATATTAGTTAAAACGCTATGGTTCATATACTGAGTATATTAATGCTGTTTTTACCCCTCACATTGACGGTGTTCCTTCGTATTCAAAACACCTTTAGGAAAATAAAGGTCATATAAGTCATCTGTATTATGTTTCCAGATAAATGGATTATACGCTTTTTTAAGTTTCCATTTTGCGGTGACTTCAGTTTACATCTCCATAAAATGGTAGAAGAAATATCAAGAAACATCACGAGAGCTGAAAATTTTCAAAGGCATGTTTCTGGAACTCGATAATGCTGACGTCAATATAGCGTGCTTGTTGAATGGGCGAAAACACAGAATTGTGATCACTAGATCATGTACAAATTTAATGGTAAAAGCTTAGCAAAATACAGATACAAACAAAAGCAAACCCCGGAAACCTCGACGTGGGCTACACTTGTATGCTCTACTCAGTCACCAAACCTTGTCAGTAATAACTCCTATTTTCCTCAAGTCAAGCCTTGAACTTGTGTAGGAAATTCGCAGAGTTCCTATTTTTGTCCGTGTCTTTTTTATCCTCAGTATCCGAAATTTACACCTCCAAATTAAATAGAAGGAAATATTTAAAGGAGAAGCCAGTCTTCTAACATGGCAAAGTTGTCACGTCCCTCTCTCATCGACGTGCGTAACATCAGGATTCATCTGCCATTCATCGGCAACTGAGTTGTTCGCTTCACTGACTACGACAGCTTACAATCAAGTCTTCAGCCGTAGTGTCGTCAACTGGTGAAATACTTTGCTCATAAATTGTGCGTCTTAATTGCTCATGTACTACATCGATCGTTAAGTCTCTCTTTGAGTTCACGAAGCGGCCCAGGCGTTCCAAACCTGACGCTGACAGTCATCTTTTGGTGTGAACCTACAGTGAACGGCGTGTCGGTTTGAATGCAACGCGAGCATTTCTCTGAGTTTCCCAGCGCCAACATCATCTAACTGACTTAAACTCGAACAATAAAAAAATTATAGAGTGACTCCTATGATCGAGTCGCTTCGAACAACGCAAATAGCCTTCTTCAGGTTCGCAACGCCTTGTGGGTTTTTCAGGGGGAGCGGAGACGAGGTACAAAAAGTATCCTTGCAAGGGCTCGTGTAAGAGAAAATCATATGAAACCATTTGTGAGAACATCGTTTCTCGGTACCAGACCCTCGTGTCCTCCGCCCCCGGATGACGGTCTTTCGACATCGACGACCGAAAACCGAATATATGACTGGGCCGCACAGGCAGCCCAGTAAAAAGAAACTCACCCAGCACCTTTTGTAACTATATAAGGGAAACATGTAAACAATCAAGATCCTTAGTTTCATTGACTTATCCGCTAAAACGACCCTGAAAACGTAACACTAAAGAAATATTTTCCACAAGAGACATGAAGTGGTGGGCCCTAATAAACTTTGGTTTTCCATAAACGCCTGCTTACATATTTAAACTGTTAAAAAAGCCTATTTTACAACAGTTTCGTTTTGAAATACGATTATGAAATCCTTAATTGTATCCTTAGTAAAATGAAATTGAGGGGGGGAAAGCGCTAACTCGTAGTCTGAAATGTTATCTATCCCTTTCCCCCACCCCCCAAGGCGCCGCAAACCCGTTTAGGGGTGGGACTAAGAAACGCGGGACATTTAAGGCATGCCAGGTCGGGGCTAGAAAACCTGCGTAACTTTGGAGCACCTCTGGTGTTTAAAAAAAAAAAAATTCGCAGTTCTGGCAACCTCACGGAAGTTTTGCATTTCTGAGCAACGTTTGAGCAAAATATAGGCTTACGGCAAAATTTCTAGCCAGAAAAATGAGTAGTTTGATAGAAAATGTCTAACCTCGTCCCCCAGGCGCTTTTCCATGGCTTTGGAGGTGGGGCGCTCCACCTCCAAAGCCAGAGAAAATGTCAAGTACGCCTGAACCGCGCCCGTATAAGCGCCCCTAATGACTCCGGCGGGTCGTAGGAGAGGCTGGGTGGGGAGGGAAAACTCTAAAATGGAGCAAAGGGGGCCTAGCTCTAAGCATACCGCCTGCGTTTCAGCTTTGCGTCTGCCTTGGCAATAAATTTCGCCCATAGTTTCGAGCAACTCGTCCGTCAGGAACGCTCGAGAGTGGAAACCAAAGATCACGCCTTAAAAGAACTTGTTTTAACTAACTGAAAGCTATTTTTTTCTTGTCTGATTTAACTTATCGTTAAGAAGGGAAAAAATAAAAAGGAATCTCATAATTAGCGTTTGTATAAAACTATCAAGAAATTTCGAAATTCTTGATTTTCTAAGAGAACAAATACTTTCGAAAAAATTAGGAGAAAGTCCGAGGACTGGTAATACCTTCAATCAATTATCCAAAGATAGCCGAAAATCTCGCTTTTCAACACCACCTTCTTGCGCTTAATATTTGGGGGGAGCCAACATCAGCAGTGCCAAATATTATTTTTTTGTGCCTGGGTATCTCACGTTATGCTTAACCGTTTCTGCAAGTGTGTCTTACATCCTACGCTTATGCAAGGGTTATTTACCTGGAACGAGGGGGTACGTAATATATTCACCTGGTACCGCCCCGGGGGCCACGTATAAAAAACTGTTCTTTTTTCAGATTTTCAAAAGCAATGCAACAAAAAATAGCCTTCAGTTAGAGCGAACGGCCTTTCCTTCTTTTTTTTTTTTCTTTTCCTTTATCCTTTTTTTTTTCGCATAAAAGCGGGTGAAGGTGCGAGGGGCACGATCATTGGTTTCACTGCTCGAGCGTTCCTGGCGGACATAAATATACGAGCTTGCAATCTTCTTTAAAGAGTTGCTCGAAACTATGGGCGAGGGCAGACGCACAGCTAAAACGCAGGCGGTATGCTTTGCTCCATTTTAGGGTTTAGAGAATTAAATCTCAGTACTGCTTTCTGATCAATGTGAAGTTTCACACCCAGTAATTGACTTTAGTGTGGTAAAGTTCAAAACAAGGATAGTAACAAAGTCCCGGATAGCTTGGACAGTTTGGACAGTGGTAGCGACTGTCCTTGCGAACTTTTTTCTTGTAGCACACCCTGCATCTCTTCTGAGGCTTTTGTTTAGAGGCTGTTTCCGGAACAGGTGAAACAAAATGACGCTCAGTAAGCCTTATGACATGCTCCTCTCTAGGAATCTCCATGTCAGCACCAGTTTCAAAGATAAGGGCTTCAATCACTTCGCGTTGAAATCCCAGGAATGGTTTTTGACCACCATCCTTTTGATACACAATAAAGCTGTTGAGAATAGACAGCTGTGGATGGCCAGCTTCTTGTACCACTTCAGTGTTTTGCGAGGTACCTCATAGTGTTTGAGCAGCTGGTCAGTGCGGTCGACTCCACCCATGTACTTGTTGTAGTCAGCAACACAGGTTGGCTTTGTCTAGCGTTGATTTCGGTGTCTCCTATCCTGATAGGAGACACCGAAATCAACGCTAGACAAAGCCAACCTGTGTTGCTGACTACAACCTGTGTTGCTGTGCACCATTGAAGCAGCTGAAAACGAGAGAAGTAACTGAAAACGATTTCTGCTCATGATAGCATGGAAAATGGGGGTAGAGAACAGGGGGTCCTTGGACCAATACATGTGTATAGCAGGCTTGTGAATAATACCCATCAAAAAAAGCAAGCCCAGGAATTCTTTCATTTCTTTTTTGTTAGTTGGGAACCAATCGTTTGCACGAGATCGTCTTCTGAGATTTCCCTCAGCTATAAAATCGTTTGCATAGCGATTAGATTCTGTAATAAAACAATTAAGATACCATGACTGTAAATATCGAGAATCGCTGGCCAGGCTAAAAAAATCGAAAATTCTGATAATTTGTCAGAAAAACCCCTTTGGGGAACTATCTTCGAAAAAAATATTTTTAACTTTCAAGAATCTATAGTGTTCGAGAAAATGAGGAAAAACGAAAATAGGGGTTTTTACCTAATTAATTATGCAAACATTAGAGTAAAAATTGTCTACTTTATCGCGTCGGCACCGAGGCAAGTTTAAAAGCTATAAAACAGAAATATATTTTTTCAAAAGCATTTTATCTTTTCTTTCTATCCATTGTATGTTTTAAACCATAAACACGATTATGAATTTTTTACGGTTTTTTAAAAACTACCACCAAGCGCACTTTTCAAAATGGGTAAAAAATGAGCAACTTCAGAGGAAAAAAACTCACCTTGATATGTGCGATACCTAGCCAAAATGTATACTAGGACAAAGTTCAGCTCTTATGTTAACAGAATATGAAATAAAAAATCTGGGTACTCCGGATTCGTCTTTACAAAATAAACAGTTTCGTGACCACCAGTGGCGAAAGGTCAAAAATTTGCATAAGTCAAATTTGTAAAGAGGCAGCCGGTTTTGTTTCAATTCAGGGTCAGTATGTGATGTTCGGAAACATCACGAAGCAAGAAAACGATAAAGTTTATGTTAAAATAGCAGAGTAATTAACCGTTCACAAAAAAATAAAAAAATAAATAAAAAAACGAACTCGAAGAAGCGTTATATAAAAGCGCCGGACTATTATGTGAACTATATCCCATGTCTCTGTTTTTTTTCCTAACTTCCTTGTATTAGCATCCATCTGTATCATCTTAAATTCGCCTCTGGTATATCTAAAATAGGTACGTACATTTTCCTTGAAATTTTATTTTGAAGGAGGTTTTTTGCGAGCGGGATACACTTCGACTCGTGCGAGGAAGTCGTAAACTAACAGTTAGAGTAACAATGTCACGCAACGACGTCTCGAGCAGCTCCGCCTTCTGTTATTGATTTTTTTCTCCTTATGAAATTTTATGGAAACTTTGTTTTGAACAGGCAATGCGTTGTTCGCAACATCATTTGTTTCTCGTTTTATTGTCTTTTCAGAAAGAAGGGATACTAATTTTGCATGCTTGTCAGTCACGCACTAAAAGTTAGCATTTTCTTGACAGAGATGTTGAAATCTGATTTTTTTTACTACGTATTACAAACAAAAAACCGTCCCTTGATTTATTTTTATTTTTTACTTTTTCACAAATAGAGGTATAATTAGGCAGCTACCAAAGGCCCTAGGAAACAGCTAAGTCATCGTAGTTCATGCGGTCCAGCGGTTTCTCTCCTCCGAAACGAATCCGAAACATCTTTCCCGCAAAAACCGCCCTTTTTAGGTCATCTCGGAGTTGTACCACCTGCCAAGGGGCGTTTTCCTTCAAATACAAAAGGATATTTGTTCAGTGATTTCAAAATATAATGTAGCAGCGCCTTAGTGTGTAAATCTATACGCGCAACTCATGAAACAAAGCAAGTTCCAACCGACGCCGCCGAAGAACTGGAAAAGGAGACTACAGTCGAACCTCCCGAAAGCGACCACCCAAAATGCGAAGACTTAGTGGTCGCTAACGGGAGGTGGTCTCTTACGAGAATCGAACCACGGGAGGTTTCTTTGAGAAGAAAACCGGACACATCTACTTTAAGGAAGAGAATTGATTACATGCAATTTCCAAGTTACGATATGTGCAGTTCCATGTTGATGTTGTTTCTACCACAAGGGATCGCTTACAAGAGTTTGAAAACAATGCAAAATCGTTAAACCGTCAGCCCCAATTCACGGTGGTCGCTGGCGCTTGCAGGAGAGATTCCAGCTGGAAGACTTAACCTGGGTGGGGTTTTGGTGTTTTGGATAGGTGGTCGCTTAAGGGAGGTAGTCGCACTTGGAGGTTCAACGGTACTCCAACAGAGTAATTCCCTTTCACGACGATGCGACTAGGATTTGTCCATGAAAGATAAGACTCCTTGTTCACCTCTTTTGAGCTGCTCTAAGCAACTCCCACCCACGTCGAGTGCTTGCAAAACGTAGCATCATCTTGAAAAGAGAAGTATTAGAAAGGTGATCCTTGACGCCCCTGGCATATCGCAGTATGCGGCAACGAACTTGTATCGACGTAAGTACCATTTACTAACCTTGCAGTAAGGTGACGCAGAACAAAAGCGTAACTTGGCTACAATTCTCAGTTTACAACAGACCCGAGTTTTGTTCAAAGAAATGTCTGCTTTTGCTCAGGAGTATTAACGTCAGTTCCCGCAATGTCCCAGCTCGCGCCTTCACACCGGAACGTCCGATCGAATTATTATTTAGTTGATAGCTACCCTTCTCTTCCTCTTCCCAACTTACCTAGGAAGATCGAAGGGCTTCTGCTCGCAGGGTAGTTGATAGCGACTAAGGAGATAAATAACATAACGAGGTAAGTAAGTGGCATCGGCGGTTTTATTTACGCCTAACCGTTTCCCAAAGTAAAGAAGGAAAGAGCTTCAGACAAAAGGGAAAGAAGACTCCAAATCGAGGCCCTATGTGGCGAGTATATTTGTTGTTTTAGGCTGATTCTGTGCTAAAGTCATTACTTACTGCCTTTACCCAGTCAAGAAATGTTCAGTGTAGAGTTACATGTGGGGTATGAAGAAGATATCATTTTATAAGGGAGCACTAACCAAAAATGTCTTTTTGGGTGATGCATTTAAACTTGAAAAAGTTGGCCCATTTTTTTCAATTTTCAGTCCATGTCCATCCTGGCTATCAGTAGCAACAGACCGTGCCTAAATATAGTCTTACACAACAAAACTGGACCATTATTTTTGAACTTAATCGATGTGAAATGAAGACCATATTAGGTTTTTAAAATGAACTAGCAAAGAGCTTGGCATAGCCCCTTAAACTCTTTTTGACGGCCAATTTTAGTGGAAGAAAACCCAGCCTTTTTGGACCGGTTTTCAACCAGTTAGTAGCCTGGATAACAGGCCTTATTTTTTTCGCGTTTTTGCAGGCGAGTGAAGGCAAGCGCGAAGTGAGTGAGAAGCGCCAGACAAGCGCGATGGGGAAGAGGCAGAAAAAACAACGGCCTGTCCACATACCATTGTTTGTTGCATTCCGCCCCAGACCTACCCCTTAATGACGCTCCTCAAGCTGTTGGCGCTTGCATTCGCTTCGGCTTCGGGCTTGCCTTCGCTCGCCTGAAAAACGCACGCCTGTTATACAGGCTAGCAGGAGCCGATTACTGAGGCTAGCCAGTTAGCATGATGTGGGAATGGCTGAAAAAGAGATTTGCAACACAAGACTGCTAAATTGGACGTACACTAATTTAGAAGCTTTTTTGGCGCATTCATAGAAGCCAAAATTTGGACGTCTCTTACGAACCTATATCGATCTTTCTCTCCCGCCCTCTTTCTTCCCTTTGCCTTTCTTCTTCTGTTGCTCCGGCTTTTGATCGTCTTCTCACTGTCTTTGTTTTGCAAGGAACTTTGGATGGCTAACTTTTCAGGAAAGGGACATTTAATTAATCTCTAAAGAATAGAAGGTGAATAGAAAAATTGGAAGTAGATTCGTTCACCCCAAATGTTACTTTTTTTTGTGTGTGTGTGTGTAACTCTGTCAAGATACATGAAGATAGGTGAAAATTTGGTGAATGAGGTACCAGTGGAAAAATCTATCCTTGCTGATTTTGATCAGTTCATCATCCTGGTGAATAAATGGAAAGGTAAATGGGTTCATGAAGGATACCTTAAAATTCCGAAAATAAGCCCCTCCTTGTATAAGCACCCTGAAATATAGTTCCCCAAACTTGTAACGCAAAAAACCGTCCGTTAAATCGCCCCTCCATATATAAGCCCCCCGGGGCTTGTACTTGGAAATTGCCCTCAAATACAAGGTAAAACAAAGCAAAAACGGTAAATTTCTATCCAACTATAAGGTTAGCCCAATCTATTTTGAAACACAAAACTCCCTCCATAAATAAGCCCCTCCTAAAATAAGCTCCTCAAAAAGGGCCTTTAAAAATATAATTAAGCCCCGGGGCTTATTTTCGGAATTTTACGATATTCTTGGTTCAAAAAAAAAAAAAAAAAAAAAAAAACACCATAACGACCCCAGTGCAGTACTCCCTCCATCTGATTTATTTTTTCTATTGAGCGTTCAATGAAGGTTTCAGCTAATCAATGGCGCAATTACGGGTCGGTCCACTTGGCGATCTTTGACCATCTTTGGGTGTTCGAAGTCATGTCTGGACTTAATAGTGTTGAACGCACGAACAGTGAAGAGGCAGACAGAGGAGGTGGAAGAATTTCAGAAAAGAGAGAAAAGCGGGCAATGATTACTTTAATCTTGTCTTTACTTACGTTATTTTTAATAAGCGAGACTTGGCAATTTGACCAAAACATAACTTTGAAAAACTTCTGAGAAAATTAACTATTTCGGATTTTTATTGATTGAAAACTTAGGGTCTGATGTATAGTATTAATGGCAAATCCCCTAAAATGCCTGGGTGTATATATAAATGCAAAATTGCAATAAATTCACACTGACTTAACGGCTAAATTTTTCTTATAACTACAGTGTGAATTTATTGCAAATTTTGCCATTGTCTAAACACCGAAAATGCCTTGATGAATGAACTATCGGTACCATAAAAGCATGTGCCCACTCCGAGAAAGATGTATGGCTACGAAACTCATTCAGGTGAATTAAGTAAAGTTAAGTCATCTAACATGAATAATATTTCTTTACACACTTCATAAGCTCACATTTTTTTATCGTACCGGTAAAAATAAAGTGTGACTGTGCTGAGTTTGACAACGGTTGCGCAATTGCCGAATACAGTACTCCAACACCCGACAACAATTTGTGACCAACCTTAATTTTGTAACGTACAATTAAGAAGAGCTAACATACTAATTACAAAACATTCAACATTAGCTATTCTCTTGGTTATGCTATTCTTAAGCCTCAAATATTGCGTGATGCTGACAGTTACGATAGGAATCTGCAGATGCATTATGCAAATTTGCCACATTGTGTCACCAACTTTCACAGCTATTTGTTATCAGGGATATCAATTTTTCTGATCCTTTACTTAATTTTAGCTTCATTTAAAGGCGCTTTCATCCTTTCTCCTACGTTTCGAATATACCATGAACCGAAACTAGAAAGAGAAGTCAGGCGGCATCATTTCTCTACAAATTTGACTTATGCAAATTTTTGACCTTTTGCCACTGGTGGTCACGAAACTGTTTATTTTGTAAAGACGAATCTGGAGTACCCAGATTTTTTATTTCATATTCTGTTAACATAAGAGCTGAACTTTGTCCTAGTATACATTTTGGCTAGGTATTACACATACCAAGGTGAGTTTTTTTCCTCTGAAGTTGCTCATTTTTTACCCATTTTAAAAAGTGCGCTTGGTGGTAGTTTTTAAAAAACCGTAAATCGTGTTTATGGTTTAAAACATACCATGGATAGAAAGAAAAGATAAAATGCTTTTAAACAAATATTTTTGTTCTATAGCTTTGAATCTTGCCTCGGTACCGACGCGATAAAGTAGGCCATTTTTACTCTAATTTTTGCATAACTAATTAGGTAAAAACCGCTATTCTCGTTTTTCCTCATTTTCTCGAACACTATAGATTCTTGAAAGTTAAAAATATTTTTTTCGAAGATAGTTCCCCAAAGGGGTTTTTCTGACAAATTATCAGAATTTTCGATTTTTTTAACCTGGCCAGCGATTCTCGATATTTACAGTCATGGGCTCTTAAGCAAGTCATCATTGATAACTAGGGCAAAATAGTCATATGGTTCAAACCCTACAGTCTGTACTTGTAAACCAGGATTTCCTGTGAATGGAATGTCACGCTGTATTGTTCCATGTGCCATTTGCCAAACAAGGGGAGCTTGTTGTTGTCTTCTTGCTGGCCTTTGCCTTACACGGTTTACCCGATTCCCACCATCTCTGCCATTAGAAGCTTCATCACCGCTGTTTTGTTCAGAATCTTGAACATTATCTCGTTCGTTCGATGAAAAGGAGTCAACCGACTCGTCACTTTCGTCTTCACTTGCTAATTCAGACGATTCAACTTCGCTTTCGGACGTTTCCTCGCTGTCTAATTAAAAATCTTCTTCGTCCCCAGAATCATTCCAGATCATTTCTAGAACTTCCTGGGGTTCAAATCTTTGCCTCCTCGCTGACATTTCTTCCAATATTGCCAAACTCGCCTCACACCTTCTCACAACATGACAAAAACAAAATGGCGGAAAGTTACAGGCGAAGCTACGGTAAAAAAACCGAGGATGCATATATGGAAGACTGGTAACTAATAGTCACCAGTCCCCTAAGTAACAAGAATCCCACAGGCCAAACAAATTCACATTTGGTGTGCCGACGATTTGACTTCGGCTTTCAAAATCTTGACGTACTGAGTACGTTAAGAAGGCATATAAGGTATAAGAGGTATGACGTTCCCAGTACATCATTGAGGCACTGAAGGTGCTAGGGGAACTTTAAAAGTCTTCGAATTTACAAGGGCTTCAGTATTATTTTCCTGGAAATAACGTAAATAGCGTATCACGAAAGTGAGAATTTTTTTTAATCCTCTCTCAGTCACATATTTGAATCCGAACAGTTTAGGTTCCCTTTTTGCTACGAAAAAATAGCCTAACCTGGGACGTAAAATGTGAAAATCGTAGGGAATTTTTCTGACAACCCTCGAAAATTGTACATGAGCGAAACGATCATCTAGACATTTTTAGGGGTCCTCAACCTATAGGTCCTCAACCTATTAAGATTTGCTTCTCCGAACATATACGTTACAGAAAACAGTCGTTGGCTGTCCATGAAATTTATTCGCTATAACGAGATTCTTTTTGATATATTTTACTATTATTGGGGTAAAGAACTGTATAAGGGCCTACCCCTTTATAGTCTTTCGAGGAAAATATATTTTTTAGTGTTACGTTTGCAGGGTCGCTCTAGCGGATAAGTCATTGAAACTAAGGATTATGAATATTGACATTTTGCTTTAAATCATAGTTACAGAAGCTTAGGGAGCCGCCTGAGTTTCTTTTTCAGAATGGTATCGGTCTTCGAGGTATAACCTGGGTCTCAAAGTTCTTTGTCACGCAATCTCGTTTCGCTAAAGGTTCGGGTCAGGTGTCAAAAGATGTGAGGTAGGTTAAAATGTTTTCCCTTCATAGCTATAACGATTTGTTTCATGAGAAATAAGGGCATTTTAGAGAATAGCTATCGACACTAAATCCGTTTTGTACATAAATGATAGATGTTACAAATACGTTAAAAGTAAGAGAGGATAAAAGGGACAGAGAAGGCATCCCCCATACACACCCTATTCCACAGGAAATTCGTCTCTAGTTATTTTTAGAATCGGGATAAAGTTACCTCGCGCGCTGCGTGGATGTCTCGTGGAGGTTTCTCATGACTAAACGCCGTGGAAAACATGTTAGGCGAAAGGCAATGAAAGCGTAAAGAGATCGAGAGCATTCCTGAATATTGACGCGAAATGAGTCGGCGCTCACCTGTCAAAAGGGAATCACTAGACTCTTCGACAACCCGTGAAATCAATTTAACTCGAAATTGTCGTAACCTCGGTGCTTTAATAAAATGAAAAATTTGGCCGGTCTATTGAAACCGGTCGTTTGTACAAAAAAGCAAATAGGACGCCAAGTGTTATTTTTGTTGAATAATGAAAGACTAATAAAAGAATAAATATCAAACCAGAAATTGCTCTCTTCAAACTGTAAATTATAAATGATCCTGAGAGAATATTCATTGTGTTAAGGATTTCCCTGGTGTACTGTTAGCTCTATACAAGAGAGGAGGGGTGATTCTTTTTCAATTTCCGTTTCGCTGACACAGCTTTAGCAGAAATCTCTCTGTAGTCCTTTTCGTCGACATAGCGAATAGCAATATCGCTCTCCGCGTCTTCCGCCATTTTGTTCTGCGTCAATTTGTGAAGGACGCGTGGCTCTGAGTGTGGGTCATCCACGCAGAACTCATTCGCGCTATACGATTGGCTGTTGTCTAATCCCCCTTGGGATCTGTGGTCTTAAAAATAACTTGAGACGAATTACCTGTGGAATAGGGTGTGTATGGGGGATGGCTTCTCTGTCCCCTTTATCCTCTCTTGGTTAAAAGTAAACAAATACGCACGCAAGGGAAGTGTTGTAGTCAAGAAGTTCATAGCTCACTTTCACACAATAAAATGCTTTTCCTTTTGAAAAATTACCACCGTGAAATCTAGAATCGTTTTTGGTGTTTAAACTGAGGGAAAAGAGGCGAATTTGCCCCAGACTTTCAAATGCTGTCTAAGTTCTTACTTGTATTCATCAGTACAACTGCAAGTTCAAAGGTCGTAAATCTCGCAAGTACCGTAAATGTTCTCAGTTGTAAAACCTTGCAGTTTGCATTGCACCAAAATTTTATTTCACAGATTGATAGGGAAAGCATTGCTCTTTCTCTGGAATACCATTTTTCTAATGAAAGCCATGTACCAGGAAGGGATTTTCGCCGTTGAAATTAGCAAAATTGATGGTCGCGATAACACTGATTTAGAGGGTAATTTTGAAAAAATATTAAAAAATCAGATTGAAATCTTTTGAAATTGTAACAACGTTTAGATACAAAGGAAGGATCATGAAACTGTTTATATAAGAAAAGTCATGGTATTCATTTAAGTTTCCATTCACGAAGCGAGGATATGAAGCCCATTTTTCGCCGGGTGGTTTGAAGGCCTCTTGAAGGTGAAAATAAAAAAAAAATGATTGTTTTGGAAAATATAAAGTCAAACGAACTGAGTCTTGTAATTTCTGAAATAGTTTCCAAAGGGCTTTGTTGTGACAAAGTTTGGGGGATTTCGATTTTTCATCTTGCACACCTATCCGTGGTATTTACAAAAAGTCGCTCTTAAGTCGCTGTTAAGGGGCCGGACTGGATGGAGTTAACTGACAACCGACTAATGGCCAAACCTTTAACTGACAACTGACAAATAGCCTAAAATTTAAGTGACAACTGACATTTGCCTTGGTTTAACTGACAACTGACAAAGGACCAGATTGTTCCTTATTTTCTACAACACCCGTTTTTAAGGCCTTAAATAGCATTGTTCCGCTCCTCTCGTCAGACAATGTGATCAAATGTGCGTTGTTATGGGTAATCTTAGCAGCAGGACGCTTAAGTGTCATATTTGGTTAACGATTTACTAAAACCCATGTATGTCATGCACCATCTGTTGTAAATGAGCTATGAGCTCAAATTTACCCTCCTCTAAGTACGCGCCAGCATACGATGGCTGCTAATGACGGCGTTACAAAAGCAATTGCAGGTTTCTACCGAGATGATTTAGGTATGGTCTTTCTTGGTCTTTCTTACTATCTTAACGTCCCAGTATTATACTTGCCAACGTACGTTTTCTGGGTTTTCACCCTGTCATTACCAAAGGATTTCAGTAAACGTTCTGGCTCCTTTCGCAGATCACCGACGACTTTCCGAAGGCTTCCGAACGTTGCCGAAATGTTCGCAAATGTTTCAAAAACGTTTAAGCACTCCGAAGCTACTTAAAAGACGACAATTTTAGCGGGCTTTGATTTCGTTAGATTACAGAAAAAAGTACACCGTCAAAGTTATCATTTAAAGGAATACTCTATACCCAAACCGGCAATTTTACGAAAAAATAGCTTATGGCCTCACATACAAGATTTTGATAAAATAAAATGTCCAGATCTGCTGCATTTGCCTTAGACAGTGCCAGGCTCGCAGCTAGTGGGGACGTATTAAAACGAGCAAAGTGAACAAAAGAAGCAAGACGGGTTCTACAGTAGGGAATATAAATATTTTTACCAATATTTCGGAAGCCACGGCCTTCCTTCTTCAGGGTGTTACATACGATGATGGAGTTGAGCTAAGACGTAGCGTGCAATATGATGCGATAATTACATGTGAAAAAGTAAATTAGAAAAAAGTGAACGTTAAAGGAAAACAAAAACCGTTGAAGTAGTGATATAAAAGAAATGTAGAAATAGTGTAAATAAATGATAACAAACAAAAGGAATGAAGATTGTATTACATTTCATCTCTCTTATTGATACCAGAAGGTTCTAGAGTTTTACCTCTCTCGATGAGGTGTGCCTCTCTAGCTTTTCGTACACTGTCTCTATTAGACTTAATTAGCTCTAGTGGAATAAGTCTGAAGTCGTTTACAGAGTGATTATTAGTAAGAAAGTGTTCTAAGACTGTGGTTGGTTTAGAGATGCTAGATGGATTGTCAACGCGTCTGCGGTGTTCGGTGAAGCGGTATTTGAGTCGTCGTTTCGTTTCACCTGTGTATTGTTTGGAGCAGTGGTTGCATTGTATCACGTAGATTACGTTTTTGGAGTTACAGTCGATGTGATGAGTGATAAGTCTGGTTTCGCCTGTAGCGTGGAATGCTGGTGTATGAAGTTTGTCTGTCAGATATGTATTTACAAGTGAAACAGTTTTTTCTGCATGGGTATGAGCACCGGGGCTGGTTGTGTGTAGTGAGATTGCGAAGTTTGGCCCTCAGACTAGAAAATCACTGAGGTTACTACTACGTCTATAAGCTACAATAGGTGCTGCTTTAAAAACGTTATAGCAACGGGGAGATGAAATAAGGATGTGAAAGTGTTTGCGAATAATGGATGAGATGGAACGTAGGGCTGGGTTGTGAGTGATAACGAAGGGAACACGTTCTGGTTTGTCCAGTGTGGAGGTGTCATGGGACGTAAGTGCTTCTGTTCGTGTGATATTGTTAACTCGTTGTATTTCCCGTTAAAGGAAATAGCGGTTACAGACACATTAGTAAAGATAGTCAATAAGTTCATCGGTACGAAGTGTGAAGGTCTCGTTGGTAGAACAAATGCGGCGTAGTCTAAGAGCCAGACTGAAAGGAACAGCACGTTTGGTGTGTATGGGATGACATGATGAATGTAGTAAGTATTGGTGTTTGTCTGAAGGTTTGGTGAAGAGGACAGTGACGATTTTGCCATTGTGAAGTGAGACGCTGACATCGAGAAAGGTTATGGGTGTGAAAGAATAATCGCATGTAAATTTCATTGTGGCGTGAATGTCATTGAGAAAGGAAGTGAATGTACTGAGGTCCTGTACTGATCAAACTGTGAAATACGTTCAGTCGTATGGCTGTTGCTGGAGACAATGGGGCGGCCAGGGTTACCCGTCTTATGTATTGTGGGTAAGATGCAGAAACCCCTGTGCTTGGAGTAAGACCGTTGTATCAAGAAACGCTTAGTTTCGACGGCGAACTTATGATATTCATGACTATGACACTAGGTCTAAGGATAGGTTATCTATTGATAAAGTCAATCTCGAGTTGACTAAGACGGCCTTTTTTATAAGGGGGCTACCCTTTTTAATGATTGTATGTAGTTTTGTTCATGAGGAGGCTACCTTTTTTTTATTGATTATAATTATGTAATGTATCCCAGTTTCGTATATAATTAATTTTTTATCTATTTATTCATTTATTTTTATGCAGGACCCATATTGATAGCAGTTTTTATAACTGAAATGGTCATCCTGTTTAAACATGTTATTATTATTATTATTATTATTATTATTATTAGTTGTCGTCAATGATTTTGTCATGAAGCATGCGTTCAACGTAGACCTGTACCCGTTTTTGGATGTCATCGGTAATATCGTTGTTAAGCGGTGTGTAGAATTTGGTGTCGTTGAGTTGTCGTAAGCATTCGTTTATATACCAGTCTCTGTCCATAAGTACTGTGGCGGATCCTTTGTCAGCGGATTTAATAAAAATGTCGTTGCGTTTTTTAAGTGATTTGAGGGCATGTCGTTCGCTTGAGGTCAAGTTGTCACGTACATGTTCAGGTTTTACGTTACGTAAGTCATGTTCCACTGCGTCCAAAAAAGTGTCTAGGGCGATTTCTCGATGTGGAGGAGGAGTCCAAGTACTTTTCGGACGAATCGGATTAGGACTGGCTTGGGGTGGGTGGCTTGGGTGAATTGAAAGTCTATGTTGCCTGCAAACGCAAAATGCTCCATGACGTCATTGGCGGACACCAAGCATATCTAGAAATATTTATGGGGCATCGAATTTTCTGAATTTTGCAGGTGGCTAAGACCACGCGCGGTTAGCAGACTGCGCTCGCGCTTCGCGCGTGACGAGATTATAAAGTCGCTACGCTCGGAACAAAAACGTATCGTCAATCGTTGAGTGCTCCTGGCGAACATTTCTTAGCAGTAAAAATATTTAAGGTACTTGCACGCAAAGCTGACGGCGTAAGGTTTTCTCCCTACGGAAGAATAATTTTTTCCCTCCTCTCAAAAAGGGAAAAAAAGGACCGAATTCTAGGTTACGTTTGTATATATAATTTTTTTAAAAACGATTCAAAAAAATCTGATGTATGGTCGCGAAATAAAAAAACCGCAAACGGTGAATGCTTGAGTTGGTATTATGAATGCGTCTATTGTTTTGCTTTGTCTTTCACTCATATCAAACTCATTGCCCACAAATGAGGACATTTGCTCTTCAGTGATCATTACATGAAGTGTATGCTACAGCGCGTGCGCAAAGGTACTGTGTTTCACCAACACAAATGAACATGGGCGATCGACCGAAGCGAATGTCATGTCCTCCACGGCGTTTTGTGGAAGAATTTTGTCCGCTCAGCGAAAAAAAGATGGAGAAAGTGGAACGAAAACGCAAAACAGACAGCGATTTCTATGATGTTGGGGTTATTGAATTGGATACGACGCGAAAACAGCTAAAAATTCATTTCGCGGGAATCAGTCACGGATACGATGAGTGGCGTGATTACGATAATGTAAGGAATTACTTTCCCTTCGTTCGCTTGGAAAAAATGTTTTTCCCCGCGGAAGGTCCGCTGGAGGATAGAGGATACATTTTTCACAGGCCATTGTATCGTTGCATCAAGACAAAGTTGTGGTCCGGCAGAAAAGATGACCCCGAGGTGCGAATAGAATTAAATGCGGAGCCTTTGAAATGGTACGAAAAAACACGTAATCCTAGACTGCAAGTAGTCCTCATTTTTCCTTACGGTTAGCAGAGCAAGCGAAACGCGAGGGCGCGTGAAAAATCACACCACGCGAGAAAGGCTAGACGCGGGGTGATTTTCACGCGCGCTCACGTTTCGCTCGTTCTACTATCCCTGAGGAAAAATGGAGACTACTCGTAGTCTAACGCAATCCCAGCTAGAGTGAAAGGGAACTTTGGAGTTTGCCAGCCAGCGGTAGCATAAGCAAGTTATGAGCCAGCCTGCAAAGTTTGGCTTCCTACAGTTTTTTTTCCAATAATAGCATGCGTGACGCGTGCGCTAAGCAAGCCACGCAAGATCTCTTACGCATGGAAAACCCCTGGATCAAACAATATGAAAACCTTCCAAAAAAAATGCCTTGTAGTATTCTGGTTTTTTATAAAAGAAGTAATTTTTGTGGTAAACGTTTAGATATTTAGGTTCAGAAAATGTGAATAAAACTGCTTTTATATTACTGCTGGGTTTGAAAGAGATACATTTTTGTACTGGTGTGTCACCTATGTGTTGTTTTCGACAACTGATAAACGTTATGTTATGAACCAGTGAATAATACTCGGTTTTGTACCTGCAACTGTTTATGGTGCAATTGGTGTTTATTGACTAGTGCCAGTCCTCCTATAAATGACTTTGTCTCATTCCACCCGTTTTTACAAGAAGACTATCAGTATCCACTATTTGGACCGACAAAAGGAAAACGGTTTGCTTTCTACTTATTGGGCATTTCGACCCAAAGGATTTCTCGGTAAAACAGGGCGTGGCTGGTCACTTGATGCGGTTAACAATTTTAAAAATGAAATTTGAAGATTTCTCAGTTATATAATTAGCCTTAATTTATTACAGCTGGGACATGCTAAAAAGCTTTAAATTAAACCACCCCTCTTTAAATTCTGTGAAATTTGTACAGAACCAGATCTTAATCTACTTGAGTATCAAAGTAGACAAAAGCAAGACTGATCAGCTTAGACAAGGTGGTGACGGTGATTATTGCTCAATCCGAGGGGAATGTGTGCCCGGTTTTCTTACTTAAAGAGTGAGTGAATTTATTTTCCGACCGCTAATTAAAACCTAGTCGTCCTACAAATTGGTTCAAGTTGATAAGCCTATCCCTTATGCAACCTTCATGGGTCAGTTAACTAAACGTTTGCAGGATATATAGTTCCGGATCCCTAGGGCTGTTTACGGGACTCACTCCTTCCGGTCTGGAGGAGCGTCGAGGGCTGCCAACAACGGGATTAGTGATAGAGTTTTTCAGAGGCACGGCAGATGGAAAAGTGTCGCACCTATAAGGATGGTTCTAAAAGACAACATGTCTTCACGTCTTGCCGGTCTCGAAATCTTTGGGACATTAGTTTCTTTTCTTTTCGAGGTTCAGGAAAGCCACATACTTTTTCCTCTAGGTTGTTGTATAACGTATTGTTACTGCGATGCTCGGCCGAAACAGCCAAAATAAAGCTAATGGTTTTTCTATTCATTTTGTACTGCGTAGTGGAGCTGAAATATGGAGTTTCCGGCGTTTGAGTGGATACGAATTAGACGGAAATGAAATATTTCTGCGGTACGCGAGCAGTGGAGACTGGGGTGATTTAATACTGATAATACTGAGTTTTTTCGGTGTCGTTTTGATGTCTTGCAGAGTTAATTTTCACGTAGTACGATCAGCATTGCAGTATTCTGCTTGCAGAATTTAATATGTCTACTTTTCATTTTTGCTGATCAGGCCTTTATAGATCCTACGTTGTTCGGCATATTCGTTTGCGACCCTTTGCATTCTGCGGCCGTATATCTTTTATAGATGCGACATGCCGTAATTCTTGCATGGCTTTATCCATGTTCTAAGGGTTGGCTTTGGTCAATTTTTTATTTCCTCTGCGATTCATCAACTTGACACTTGGACTCTTGCCCCCCAGAAGACACGGGGTATGGCGTGATTCTGTGGGTGTTGAGAGTTCTAGGTCAGGTCTTAAATCAGAGTGCGAGGATATTTTTCACCAGAGTTTTCTCTGGTTGTTACGCCATACTGACGAGCCCCAAAGAGGGCGAAACAGCTGTCTACGGCCACAATCCCGCTCTGTTTTGAGTTCTTTTGGTGTCGTGTTGATGTCTTGCAGAGTTAATTTTCACATAGAACGATCAGCATTGCAGTATTCTGCTTGCAGAATTTAATTAATGTCTAATAATTTATTACTGGCACAAAATAGCATTCAAATATATGATCTAATGCGGTTTCAGTTGAAGTTCAGTATGGGTAGAATGGAGTGCTATAAAAGGTATGCTTATCACGTGGGAAAGCCGCCCTAGGCCGACACCTCGTCTAACTTATAGAGAATACTTCATGGAAAGTGCTGGCGTACGCAGTTACACACGAGTCGTTGACGTATCAGAAATCGAACGAGTGAGTGCAGCGAACGAGTAAGATCATTTCTGATACAAAAACAACGAGTGCGTAAATACCGTACAAAGCACTTTGCATGTGGTATTGTGTTTATTATACACATACTGAGACATTCATCATTTTGGCGGCCTTTTTATTTTAAATCTTTCAAAAATGCTAAAATTTGCCGCTACACACTTACCGCAAAATGACAACGAAAACGAAGTATCCGCTTTTTAGTAAAAACGTTTGTTAAAAACATAAATGACGGTGAGGATATGAGGTAATCCAAGAACTATAAGTAATCTTAACTGTTTGTTCTCAATGCACAATTGAAAATGAGTGAATTCAAGCAAAATGGCCTGTTTCAATATAAGCTTAAGCTTAAATGAAAGGCAAAGAAGCGCCGACAAAAAGCACAACAAAATAAAAGCATACGTCTCGTTCTGTTTATCCCTTTCCGCTGTTGTTTCGCGGCTCTCTACCGTTTTCTTTATCGACAGTGAAACAAAGGAAACTATTCCACTCCATTTCCGAAATGTTTTTCACTTTTTAGCGAGAAAAACTCTTTGAGTAAAACTTTTCTCGTTGAATGTGTGCGAAGCGGCGCTGCAAGCTGCAATAAAAAGCGGGAATTTTGGCGCGAAACTCACACACCTCTGTGGCTTCTGATTGGACGTATCATTTTTCTCACACGTGAAAAAACATCGTCCGCGATTCTGATTGGACATATCATTTTTTTCACGTGTGAAAACCATCGTTCGCTCCTCTGATTGGCTAGAACTAATTTGCGTACCAAAATTTACGACATAGCTTTTCGGTGAGTATTTCTCGGTATGTATATGATAAACGTTATTATTTATTTATTTAGTATATATTTGATTTACTGGTGACAGTTCGAGTTTTGCAGAGCTCGAGATTTTAGCTTGTTTTCGTTTCGTATAATTATTTCGAATTTTCTGTTTAGTAAATAAGGGCAGAGACCTTCCAGCCGTGTTACCTTGGTAGGATGGGCTTTTCAGAGCATGAGCCATAGATCCTACCCAAATTTCCTGCCACGCAGTTTTTTTTCCCTACAGGGAGTTTTTTCCGACAGGTTTTTTCTGGCCTCTGTTCTGACAGTATTCTGTGTAAACTGTCGCTCATCTCTGTTCTAGTTTTTCCACCACATGTTTGAATGTAATAGAAGTTGTTGTATAACGTATTGTTATATTTACGATGCTCGGCCGAAAAAGCCAAAATAAACCTAATGGTTTTTCTATTTATGTTGTACTGCGTAGTGGAGCTGAAATATCTCGTTGTCAAAGATTTGATGAAACGAAACAAACGCGATTAAAATATTCGCATGTTGTACTGCTGATTATGATCAAACTTCGTGCGACTTGACTAAATTGAAAGTTTCGGCGACATAACTTCGGGCCAGATGACTCACCGGGCGACTTGACCGTAAACCGTCACGGTTATCTAGTTCATCGGGTTAGATATTAGATATTAATAACGCGTCGAATTTATTCGCGAAGGAACTTGTAAATTACTCGTAAATGACAAAATCACAGCTTCGTATCAAAGAAATATATCTCCCAAGGCGTATCAAACGTTACAAACAACAAAAATTAACTTTGAAAAAACTGTCGGGTTAACAAGTTTTCAAAAGCCGCCATTGCATTCCGCCTCAAGTCTTTAATTAGTCCATCCATGTCTACTTTAATTTTCTTCTTTTTTTTTCTTCTTTTTTCTTTTCATTTTTATGTTTCATTCAACCTGGTGGCACTTCAAAAATTTTAATATTAGAATTTTGTTAAAATTCGTGTGACACAGCTCCTTTGATATTATCAGCAACACAACTAACAAACAACCAATTAGGGACCTTAAGATCCGACGACGGCGGGTGTCTACGACGGCGGCCGTGAGCTGGGGGGAATGGGGAGAGGTCGCCGTCGTATAGCGCGAAAAATTGACCTTAAGATCTACTGTGGAGGAGGCGGACGGCTTCATAACAAGCTTTCGGGGGCTTTCAGTATTTTAGTGAAAGTATGGCATCCTTTAGAGATATACGTAACCTTCTTGTCGAAAGTTTTGATGACGGTGATATTTCCGAGGACGAATTTCTCCTCCTTTACGATGCAAACACCTCGAAAACCCAGATTTCCCTTATGACTGCTATGGATCGTTCGACTTAAATGAGATGGACGACAGCGAGTGTTTGGCTGAGTTTCGTTTTCATAAGAATGATGTTCCTGTCCTTTTAGAAGCCTTTGCAGCTCCCTCAGTCTTTCACGTGCCACCAAGGAACCATT
>CALNXK010000007.1:3505000-3557500 GCA_942486035.1 Porites lobata | reverse complement strand
TGTTGGCTAGACTTCAGGAGAATTTTTTTCAAGTTGCGGATCGTAATTTTGGAAACTTGAAAGAGAGATAAAAGAGACATTGGGATTATAATAAGGTGAAACTGAGACGGGTATTTCAGAAAGTATAACCGACATTTTGCAAATTAAAATTACCATTTGAGTGCAAATTATCCGTCTGATACAGTGTTCGCTGCTAATTTTTTTTCTCAAAGCTATTATTCAACTTAGTAAAATGATGAAAATTAAATTTTCAATTAATTTATTCCTTTCCAAGTTTTTTTCCTCTTTTGACGTTCGAGGTCCAATTCAAAAGAGACTGACGATCATGGACTTTCAAACAGAAATCAAAGATGGCTGCCCAGATGATGCCACCATAAGGTTACCAAAACGACGCCTTGAGACAATATTTCGTGATAGGAAAGCACAAAAAATTGTTTACTAAAAAACATTTAAAGACTGAAAAAATATAAGTTACTAGGTTAAAAAAATATACCATATCATGGCTCTTGACCATATATAAGGATGCATGGGAACCCTAGACTTTCGAAAGGTCCTTGTTCCTATTTTATACGGCCCGCAGGACGAATTACAGCGGTCACCACCAACACGCGCCCTGCGGTTTAGTGGACGTCAATCAACTGGTTAGCATGGTTTTCACGCGTTGGCCAAGAGAATTAAGATTCTTTTCCCGTTTCTCGAGCACTCGGAGGAACATTTCGGCATTTCGGATCATTTAAGCCGTTTCTGCAATATTAGGCCTACTCTGGGACCTTAACTCGCCGCGAGATTGCGCGAGCTAATGCGAGTTTAGGCGAGTTAAGGCGAGATAAGGAAAAATTGAGCTCACCTATCAGTTGCGAGTTAAGGCGAGATAAGGCGAGTCAAGGCGAGTTAAGGGAAAATGGTCAACCTAATGTTGAGGTGATAAGGGTTAACACATATATCATGCTTTAGTAACACACATATAAAGATGCCTTGTGCCTTGCAATCTTTGTATGTCTTATGTATATATACCTAACAGTCTCCATGTTACCCAATTACAAAAAACAATTCAACAAAAAATTTTAGATGAGCTCCAAAGTTGACTGAAGCCAAATCTTATTTAAAGTTAGTACCGGTAACTGAACATTTTTTCCTAATTGGGCGAGTGGAGTATGGAGTCCTTGCCCTGGTTGTTCAAGCATTGGATCGCGCTATTCAACAAAATGATAAATCACCATACAGCGGATAAGTACTTGGAAAACTAATTGCACTATCCACTGGATAGAGATTGATCCGTTGGATAGCACTATCCAACCTTTGAATAACCAAGGCCTGGTTTTTATTAATTATTATATAGCATTCAGATACCAAATTATACCATTTGGTGGCTGTATAATACTATTATTACTAATAAAAGTAGTCATCATCATATATTATTTATTATAGCTGCATAAATATTTGGCAGAAGGCAGAATAATAAATTAGTGAAAAAAGAAACTAATGTACACAAAAAAATCATGAATAGATGTAATTGTAGTACAAACACAGATGGGATATTTAATTTTACTTATTTTTTTAATTCAATAACACTATGTTTTAATTAGACAAGTTAACATAATAGGTATCACATGATGGCATGAATTGTTATCATTAACTCCAGAATTATAAAAGAATAATGTTTTTTACAGTCTGAGTCAATGTTCTTCAAAGAACTAGTATAAAAAAACGGAGAAGCTTACGAATTACAGCTCAGATGTGGACATTTGTATGACACAATCAATTTTACTAAAATGACATGAAATTCTTTCTCCTTGAAAGTTATAAGACTTATCTTTAAGTCTCCCATTTGGCCCATCCTTTCCATTTCACTAATGGTTTCCTTTGGAATCCAGCCCAACTGTTTGGTTTCACTGCCAGAAACGAAAACACCAATTGCCTTTTCGTTTCCTCGGAATAAATCCATGCCATTTTAATCTCTTGCAAATGGAGATTGAAGCCTTTTCACGAAGACAGCAGTTCCCGTATTTTAAAAAACTCCCTCCTTAAACTTGCATTGGACAATCCTGCTGGAGAAAAAGTGTTCACAGTTGTGCCGAGAGCTATATCTCATATAAGTTGATGAACAGAAATACTCTCCGCATTTGTGATGAATCTTCCCTGCTTCAAACATGGCCACCGCCTTAGACGTGTTGTAATGTGCTTTGACGTCATGTACGCCACGTTGAAGCTTCCCACCTAAAACTTGCCAGTAGACTGGGCCCTGGGAGAGTTACCAGTATCTTCTGGGTAATTTTAAAAATGGCGAACGGAGTTGGCTATCAATGCAAAAACGGGCTAAATGTAACAAGTCTTTATGATTCATGGCTTATGGTCGCCAGCTTGACTACATTGTAAGCCAAACAGGATGTCATGTGAAAGCAATACACAGATCTTCTAGTACCAGAACTTTATAATCAAGAAATATGGACTGCCATCAGTATGTGGAGTATTTGAAGGATTCTGGCTACATCCCAGACTTTCATTGTCAGCTAGAATTCTCATTAAGTTTCATCAGATTATAAGATGATAATTATGCTGCTGCTTTTCATTATCATAAACAGCTTGCATACATTATACATTTGGAAAGTAATGTAGCTTAATTTTAAAATTTTCCACAACATCAAACTTTACTGTAAATCATTAGCTAGCTAGCTTAAAAGAAAATATATATATATATATTCTGTTATTACAGTTTTGTATTGTTTTGTCTCGCTTGGAAGTATAAGTAAATTTATTGTTTCATTTTTTACTTAATGTCACTTAATTTGTGGCCCAAAATACTAGCAATCAGTGTGGGTTTCTCTAGGCCCTGTGACATACCTCTGGAATTTCTGCCATGCTTTGCATTGTAGCCTTTTTGTTAGGTAACACGTTTGTGCATGTTCAGGTTGTTTTCCTGGTAGTTCCATTGGCTGTCCATTAAGTACTAAGCAAGCCCTCATCACATCTTAGTGGTGAAACACCCTTACCACAGAGGCTATTGGAAATTCCAGAGGGATGGGACTTACAAATCTCTATTGTTTATAATTTTTGAAATCCCTCTTTTTTGGTGTCTTCTCTTTGTGGATTAATTGTGAAATTATCCTGAGAGTGGGATGACGTATTGGGCACGATCCATTCAACCAAAATTTCCGGAAATTTGGGTACAAAACTCAATGGATCGGTTCGGTCCAACTGGAAAAGTTTCGAAAAAACTGGTCCACCTTTCAGGTGGACCACTTCCAGTCGGACCAGTCTGAAGTCTGGTTAAATGGATCACGCCCATTGAAATTGGTATCCACTTGGCAGTGGCGAGAGTAGGCGAGTTTGTGCGAGTTTAGGCGAGTTAAGGCGAGATAAGGCGAGATAAGGAAATTTGCACATAATCGCAAGCGGCGAGTTAGGGCGAGTTAAGGCGAGTTAAGGCGAGTTTAGGTCCCAGAGTAGGCCGAATATTTTGCCACAGGATCTGACACCGCTTTATGTCAAGATTACGAGGAGTACGAAATTGTTGAGTGTGTGTCGGAGGAAACTCAAATGATCGACTTATTTACACACTGTAAGTTACAATCACATATTAAGCTTTCTTGATACACGCTCGCAACTCGTCTGAGTTCTTGGTCGTTCTGGATTCTATTCGATAACATGAAGAATGATAAGTAGATCTGCAGGTTACAAAATTCATTTTCGAAAACAGCCTCCATTCAGAAGAAACTTCTTTCCCTTGGTGTGATATCTTTCGTTTCTTTGAATTTCTACTCCTTGGCAATTCGTCCACGGCTCCCGTGCTTTACTACAGTTAATAAAACCTTTACGCAAACTATGAGTGAGTGTCTCGGCTATTTCACTCAGCTCGCAGAAACATCGTTGTTTTAACAATGTAATCCTTCATCTTAATGAAATAATTAAAAACGCCGTCGTCATTAAAATTAGTATGTGTAATCAACTGGTGACGAGTGAAATTAGGGAATAATTTCACGCGCGTTTTGTCCAAATCATCATTTTTGGATTTGTGACATGTTTATCATGGATCGTATCGATCGAGAACTCCACTCTCTCGGACGTTTAGAGCTTAAATTCGCCTCAAGGTTCAGAATTTTTCGACAAAATACCTGTTAGAATCCTTCTTGATGTGCTCTTTCGTGTGTTCAGGTTTTCTAAAGCGTCTTTTTGTGCCCTGGCATCTTCATTGATGACATTTTAAAACTTCGTCGCCATCTTGACACTGAGACGTACGGAAGGTTGCCATGGCAATTTTGTAATTTCACATGTGAAATTACAAATTATCGCTGAAATACTCGCCAAAATTAAGGAGTAATTCGTCACCTATGAAGTCTTTGCCCTTCATTCAGTGATGAGGGAACCTTCTATGTCAGAGCGCGTGAGAAAACCATGGAAACAGTTGATTGGCGCGTCCACGAAGCCTCAGGTTTCAGCAGAGAAAAAAAACCCTCGAGTGCTCGTGTAATGGTAACCGCTGTAAGGTCGGCCTCTTGCGACTCACTTCGCCCTTGCTATCTGCTCTGAAAGTGAAACTCGTAAGGTCGACTTGTGGTAAGTCTGAGGAACCCCATCTGCAAACTCGATAGATAATGGGCTACTCTGCATGTCAATTTCGTCTTTTTTTTCCCGAAAATTTCATGAGTAAGATGTCATTTTGTGGAATTTGACATTTATTTTCTCGGTCTTATTAGATATCTTCGCTTCTTCGCGGCTTTCGTATGTGTTCATCAGGAGAATTATAATATAATTTCAGTGATGTTCAGTCTCTTGGGGAGCAAAAAGGTATATATTACAAACTCTATATATGAACATAGTGGCTTCTGGCTATGGCCTGAGGGAAAATAAAAGGCAAAGATTCCTTATTTTTCTGGTACCTGATGACCTCAAGACCCGGGAGTTTCACTTTTAATTAAAATGCTTAACTTTTCATGACAACTTTTTTCACCTGTTCGACAACAAGATAATAGTGACAAACTAAACATTAATCTCAGTTGCGGAGTGTATATAAATATATATAAATAAAAGCAAAGTTGTAGTAATTTACAAATTTGAGCCAGAAGCTTGGAAAAGTTGAAAAGCTAATCGAAAGGATTGTGTGCCAGTGCTGATCATTTGACAGGTGCCGCTCTTTAGACAAACCTTCATTTTATTATCTTTATTTTTTTTAATCAACTGACTGTTAAATGACTGTTCTTTCATGAAACATGAACGTTTTTGTTCTTGTGGTTGAGTTAAATAAAAATCTGGTTCATTCCCTTTTCAAATCATAATCTCGTAATATTTCTTCTTTTTCTTACTTAATATTGTATTATTCAATACACGCTTATTTAACCTTATTTAAGGTTAAGACGCACTGTAATCTCTATTACAGGGTTAAGGAAAAAAAGAAAGTTTTCATGAAATTACAAATTTTGCAAGAAATTTGGACTGGCTATTGGAGTCGACGGTGCCGGTGCCATGTGCTCCGTGCAAATTATTTTCACGTACTGACTCCGAATATTGGATGACTAGTGCCTGTAGCTCGATCTTTTTACTAAGTTTTACTTTATACTGTTTTCAAATCTAAGGGCCATTTATTTCAACAGAGTTTAGCCTGTGTTTAACAAAAACGTGTTCTAATCCATTTCCAGTTTGTCCAGTGCTTTTATCCAAACCCAATTTATCGTGAACAATTTCAATAAAGCCTATAGCATAGACTGGAAAAGCATTTGTTTTCTTAAGGTATTCACCCTTAAGCATCCTCCTCGCGTTGATCGGCGCTAGCGCTTTTGCTTTTAATAAATAGCCCCATAAACCGTACATTTTCTGAAAGCTTAATAGTTCCAGATTATTGCTTATTCCTTTTAAAAAATCAAAATATTAACGCAATTCAGAAATGAGAAGCTTTTTAACACTCAATTGACTGGCTTCCTTTTGCCACTACATAATGTTTGAAGTAAAATATAAGTTTACAAGCTCTTTTTTTCTTCTTTGGAGGCATTCACTGCCGAAATCCAGGGATAAACTGTGAGCACTATACTTTTAGACCACGATTTCTGTCAAATAACGAGATTAGCCTAGCCTCCCACGCAGGCGTTTTTAGGGGAGCTTGGAGGGATGACAGACAAGCTCCCCTACAAACGCCTGTGTGGCATGCGTATCATGACTTGTATCGTCAAGTATGACAAGACTTGTCAACGATCAATTAAAATTATTAGCATAGAAAAAACTGTTGCGCTCCATAAGTCTGCACCGCAAAAAAAAAAATTTTTCTGGAATTTTTTTTTTAAAAGATCTTGATGAGCTCTATTTAATCATCTAAAAATTGCAAATTTTGAAAAATGATGATTTTTTAACCTGGATGATACCTTAAATTAACCCAGTAAGAAGGAGATCTGGAGGTCCAATGATTTCTTAAACCGCGGACTAAGTTAGACTTCGTTTAAATAACCGACCCTTAAGTGTATTACTGAGGTGAATGTTTTGTAGCAGTAGTAAATAAATATTGTTAGTGTTTTTAGTGTAAGAGGGCATCAAATTATTACTACCAAATAGTTAATGACAAGAGGTAAAAATAAAAAAGACGAAATTGACATGCGGAGTAGTCCATTATCTATCGAGTTTGCAGATGGGGTTCCTCACACTTACCAGAAGTCGACCTTACGAGTTTCACTTTCAGAGCAGAGAGCGAGGGACGAAGAGGCCGACCTTACAGCGGTTACTAATAACACGAGCCCTCGAAGGTTTTTTTTTCTCTCTGTTGAAACCTGAGGTTTGAAACATGTGCTTTTCCAGTCTGTTGCTATGCTTTATTGAAATTGCTCACGATAAATGGTGTTTAGATAAAAGCGTTGGACAAACTGAAAATGGAATGGAACACGCTTTTGTTAAACACAGGATAAAATCTGTTTAAATAAGTGGCCCTTAGCTTTGGAAACAATATAAAGTGAAACTTAGTAGAAAGAGCTAGAAGCAACAGTCATCCAATATTCGGAGTTAGTACGTGAAAATGATTTGCAGTGAGCACATGGCACCGGCACGGTCGACTCGAGTAGCTAATCCAAATTTCTTGCAAAATTTGTAATTTCATGAAACTTTCTTTTTTTCCTTAACCCTGTAATAGAGATTACAGCTAGTCTTATAACCTTAAATATGGTTAAATTTGCGTGTATTAGCTTTGGAAACAATATAAAGTGAAACTTAGTAGAAAGAGCTACAGGCACTAGTCATTTAATATTCGGAGTCAGTACGTGAAAATGGTTTGCTCTGGGCACATGGCACCGGCACCGTCGACTCGAGTAGCTAATCCAAAGTTCTCGCAAAATTTGTAATTTCATGAAACTTTTTTTTTTCCTTAACCCTGTAATAGAGATTACAGCTAGTTTTAACCTTAAATATGGTTAAATTAGCGTGCATTGAATAATACAATCAGTAAGAAAAAGAAAAAAATTGACGAGATTATGATTTGAAAGGGAATGAACCAGATTAGCTCAACCACAAGAACAAAAACGTTCAAGTTTCATGAAGAACAGTCATTTAACAGTCAGTTAATTTAAATAAAAGTTTGTTGACGTGTAAAGAGAAGCAGCTGTCAAATGATCAGCACTGGCACACAATCCTTTCGATGAGCTTTTCAACTTTTTCAAGCTTCTTGCCTAAATTTGTAAATTACTACTAACAACTTTACATTTATTTATATCAACAAACCGCGACAGAGATTATTGTTTAGTTTGTCACTATTATGTTGTTGTCGAATAGATGAAAAAAGTTAAAAAGTTTAAACAATTTAATTAAAATTGAAACTCCGGGGCCTTGAGTTCATTAGGTACCAGAAAAACTAAGATAAAGAATTTTTGAATGAATGTCAAATTTCACAAAATGGCATCTTACACAATTATGAAATTTTCAGAATTTTACCTGTGTTTTCACAATTCTTGTGAAATTTGACAAAATAGTCTTTGGTGTTATTACAGATAACTAATTATAATATCTATAGCCCTTGAGAAATGTAAAAGAATGGGATATTGTTTATTAAATTATTCTAGTACAAGGTTTTTGCCCACTGCTTCTTGCCTAAATTTGTAAATTACTACTAACAACTTTACATTTATTTATATTAACACACGGCAACAGAGATTATTGTGTAGTTTGTCATTATTATGTTGTTGTCGAATAGCTGAAAAAAGTTAAAAAGTTAAACATTTAATTAAAATTGAAACTCCGGGGCCTTGAGTTCATTAGGTACCAGAAAAACTAAGATAAAGAATTTTTGAATGAATGTCAAATTTCACAAAATGGCATCTTACACAATTATGAAATTTTCAGAATTTTACCTGTGTTTTCACAATTCTTGTGAAATTTGACAAAATAGTCTTTGGTGTTATTACAGATAACTAATTATAATATCTATAGCCCTTGAGAAATGTAAAAGAATGGGATATTGTTTATTAAATTATTCTGGTACAAGGTTTTTGTCCACTGCTTCTTGCCCAAATTTGTAAATTACTACTAACAACTTTACATTTATTTATATTAACACACGGCAACAGAGATTATTGTTTAGTTTGTCATTATTATGTTGTTGTCGAATAGGTGAAAAAAGTTAGAAAGTTAAACGTTTTAATTAAAATTGAAACTCCAGGACCTTGAGGTCATTAGGTACCAGAAAAACTAAGATAAAGAATTTTTGAATGAATGTCAAATTTCACAAAATGACATCTCACACAATTATGAAATTTTCAGAATTTTACCTGTGTTTTCACAATTCTTGTGAAATTTGACAAAAAAGTCTTCGGTGTTATTACAGATAACTAATTATAATATCTATAGCCCTTGAGAAATGTAAAAAAGAATGGGATATTGCTTATTAAATTATTCTGGTACAAGGTTTTTGTCCACTGAAAATTGAAATTGCTCAATTTCCTGGTGGGTTCCGTCTTAAGCAAAGTTACATGACTTGCAGTGATTGTACCTTTTCAGTTAATGCTTATTTCTATTTTTCAGTCTGTTCGCTTTTTTCGTTTGTTTGTTTTTGTTTATCCTGAACATTTTAATTTCAGATTAGCCTGTGTACAGACGCCTCCTCCCCTAAAAAACCAACGGGTGGGTAGCTAACTAACGTATACGCAACCCTGAATGCCTATGTCATAAAAAAATCGTGAGAAAATATGATAAAGACACGACAACAGGGGATTGGAAAGTGCCAGCGTATCAGCTCAACCACTGTATCTAGAATGACTTTTACAAAAGTTCCCTTAAAAAAACCTTATATAACAAAATGTCACTCATTCTTAAAAGAACAATTATCTTAGAAAAACATCGAGTTCTGAAGACATAATAGGGCACCAGTCACAGTATTTACCACGGACTGAACTTGGATTAAAAGGTCATATCGGACACCGACACGCAGTCCACTCGATAAGGTTTTTAGCTACTCCAAACTTCTTGCGAATTTTGTATCATATCCTTCAATTTTTCTATTTTTTACACAGTGGGTCTTGCAATAGAGGTTATTGTTTAGTTTGTCACTGTTGGCCTGTTGTGCATTTCGTGAAAAATAGTTATACATGCACAGTTAATTGTTCAATTGCGATCATGAATTAAGGTCATTGAGGTTAGGAAACCCCGACATAAAAAGGGCTATGTCGTCAATTTTCAGCTTCATTCCATCCCGGACCATCAAGAGGTAAAGAAAAGAAATCGTCTGAACATTGGTAAGCTTTCTTCCCTTTCTTCACGTAAATATAATTTTTATTTGAGCACTTTTATGTTATTATTATTATTGTTATTGTTATTATTATTATTATTTTTATTATTATTATTACTGTTTATTTTCACGAAATGAAACTTTTACGGTTGTAAGAAAAAATTGGCAATGATGATGCCCAAAGCAACCATGAGGCTAAAACATCATAAGCTTTCTTGACTAACGTCGTGGAGACTAGGTTCCTTCAGAAGCAAAGCAAAGACATAATTTCGTTTGTTATAAAAAAGTAGATCTTATTCTGACTCACCTGAAGAGAATGTTTGCTTCAACTGACGTGGCCGCATTGTGGTTCAAAATTAGATAATATAAGGCCACTATTAGACCATGAAAAATGAGTTTATTATTAAAAGAAATTTTCGCTATCTCAAGGTACGCATATACTAGGCAGAATTTAAGAGCTGAAGGTTTTGTCAGTTCGTCCCTCCTCTGTTCACTCGCAAAACAGTTTGAAACCATTTTAAAGTCTCAACATAACCAATTTATCACACGCCACGCACGATTTAACTGAAAATAACACGGATTAATAGACACCTTGCAGTTTTATTTTTATAAGTCGACCCTCCCATAAGCAACCAACAAAAAGGCGCAGCTTTAGTGCTCGGCATTTTTATTTGGGAGGTGGTCTATAATGATACGTACTAAAGCCGGACAACAGGGGAACTCTTCCAGGTATAAGTCCCGATAAATCTACTTTTTGTAAAAGAATTTATTGAGATGCAACTTCTAAATAACGATATGTGAAGTTCCGCTTGTCCCTCAAATTTCTTGGCTTATTCTTCACGTAGCGTTTGTACAATTACAGCGAGCATTTAGCGAGAGCAGACCATGGAACGCCAGCTTACACGAGGTAGAAGACAATGGTGGGAGAAGGTCGCTTAGTATGAGAGGTGGTCACACATGAAGGTCCACTGTAGTCAGTACTAAATCCGATTTTGAGACGACATTTAGGGTGGCGGAGTCAAAGCAATTAATCACAAAGTATTGTACATGGGAATTTGTGGACGCAATCAGCTTCTATATTACGTAAAAGCAATTTTAGGCTTTAAAATGTTTATTTAAACAATAACAGTTTGAAGCAGAATTTTTTACGAAGATTTTTTTTTTAAATTCCTTGATCGGCGCGTAGAAGAAAAAAAGTTCGAAGTAAACAAATTCAAGTACTGCGCTACCGGGGCTGCAGGTGAAGCATTCACGGCCAACATATTTGGAATCGGAACCCAAAGAGGTGGCGAGAACTACCAGAAAGTTTCACTATTAAAAAAATAATAAAAGAACAGTCATCTTTAAGTAAAACACACGGTTCTGAAAGCAGTGTTAGGAAAAGATAAGATCAAGAGAGAGATGTACTACTAAGACAGGGGCCCAAAACCTGGAGCTAGCAACGTCCATCTACTTGTTTCGCAACCAGTTAGAACGATTTTGGCGCAATTTTAGAGCTTCTTTTAAGACCCACAAACCAGAGAGCAAAACCAAAGCCCTAAAAATATGTAATTGACACCTTTTAATGACCTTCAGTTTTCTTTTTTGAAAATCTTGTACTTCAAATGCGCTCATAGACGGTGCGGGACTCCCATTTTTACGGGAAAAAGTTTGCTAAAATGTAGTTGATAATAAACTGGTCTCAAAAACGCCGTGATACAGGCCTAGCTAGTATTAGTCTGCTACACAGCCGTTTTTAGTGTTTGGTCATATACGTAACGCAAACGGCTGCGTATCAGACTGTGCCTAGTTTGGGTGTTCCTCTCTCAGCTCCGGGTTATGGGCTCCTGCTAAAAGTTTTTGCATCAACAAATGGTACCGGAACACCATCGGGCTCGATTTATTTAGCTTTTCAACAGATGGTGTATTCAAATTTCTTTCCAAAATACAACGTGACTAATAAAGAGCTTGTCAAGCAGATAAACAGCCAATATCGGTTTTATTCAAGAGAGTCACTACTTAGCATTGATGATTGAAAAAAAGAGTTTATGTCAAAGACCTATTCACGCACGACTCGCTCCACGCTCAGAATTAAAAACTTTGGATGGAGGGAACCACTAAACACAGAATCAGCATCAGTCGGTAGTTAATTCATGTTCTTTATGTTACGTATCGGATCAGTTTATTGTTAAGAGTACCAAGCGTCACTGTATCTTGCACCGCGTATTTTAAAAGAGAGAACCCAATGAGAAGGATGCGGCGTTGAAGATTACCTGAAAAACACCGTACAAAGAATTATGCTTCTAGCAAAAAAGGATGAATTGGAACTTTTACAAAATTAAACGGTTAACTCGAACCTCGAGCTAACTCGAACCAAAGTCGATTCCTCCTGGATTTCCTTTACACGTTTACTATGTAATTGTACCCTCGGTAACTCGAACCCTCGATAACTGCAACCTCTCGCTAACTCGGAGTAATTTTTGTTTCCCTTCAGATCATTTCTATATAATCTTACCCTCTATAATTCGAACCATGTTTTAAGCGCATGACAAGTCGGGGGAAAATAGTGTCACAGTGAAGTCAAAAACAGTGAATTTGTTTGAAAAATAACCGTGTCAATTCTTTGTTTCTACTTTTTACTCCGGCTCCAGTTCAAGTCAATTCAGTGTCTATCACTGTATATTAATCAAGCTTTGTCAGCTGCTTTTTTGCTTGTTGATTTCCTTTTTCAAAATATTTATCTCTTGCTGCCCTTGAAGTGAAGTGTGCAAGTTACTTGCATTCCCTAGTATCGAATTAGTTGTTCGTAGTAAATGCTAGAAACAGGCTTGCAATTTCGAGCGATTCAGAGTCAGAACTGTCTATTACTCAAAGAAGTTTCAGAGGCGGTACTGCAATTGAGCTTTCAGAAAACAATTTTGAATCCTTATTTGCGTGTGCAGACAACGAGCAAGCAGTTGACAACTTAAAGTTTCGCAGCGAGGATCTTTTAACCGACCGACCTCACTACTACAACTGACAAGGAAATTCAGGAGAGAAATAAAGCAAGAGATGCTACAAAACACAAAGGGGTCAACTACATGGAGTTCACGAGATTGGGATGACTAGGTTAAAAGCAGAACGCCTTACCAACAAATGACAGCGCCACTTTCATGGTATGCTCCGAACAGTCCAATATTAGAGACGCTGTTGAATTTCGAACTGTCGTTCTGGCCTTGGAAACTAAGCGTTGAACTTCCAACTAAGAAAATTCGCGTATGTTGCGCAAAAGAAACAGCTCAGTTTGATTTCAGAAATTTCATCGTCGTAAGTTAACTAAACACGACGCTACAAGTAACATTTGCAAATTTGATCTTCATGAAAAGCTAATTAAAATGAGAGGGGACTATGTATTATTGTTATATTCCTAGACTTTCACTCAACTAAACAGGAAATGCCATTGGTTGATTCTTGGTCACGTGGCCTTGACTAAAATCAAACGTATCCTGATTGTGATACATTAAGCAATGTACCCAGCTCGAGATACATTATAGCACGTGATCAAAGCATGGTGGAAAGTGGCGTGACGCAAGGCGGGAAAAACACTGCCAGTTTTCTTTTTCGTGAATGAACACAACAACACAACCAGGAAGCCTCAAGCTAAAAACGATTTTCAAGGTTATCCCAGAAGAGAAACAGCCGCTAGTGCAGGAAAAAGATGCAGATAATATAAGGAAAGTACTTTGTAAATCATTCATTCAGTGGTTTTGAGAATTAAATTTGTGTTCCTGTAAGTGCCGAGTCGACTGTTTTGGTTCGCTCCGGTCATTCTTTTGTTGCTGTTGAAGTGAAAGTCTAGAAATATAACAAAACACTTAATGTCAGGTCCCTTGGGAAACCAGTTAGTTTTGTTTTCCCTCGAGTCCCGATGTTTCCCTCGACTTCGTCTCAGGAAACATCAGGACTCGAGGGAAAACAAAACTAACTGTTTCCCTCGGGATCTGACATTAAGTGTATAATATGCAAGGGGGACAAGTGACTTATCCCCCTTGCGTACAGTTGAACCTCTCCACAACTGTCACCTTTGGGACAGAAGACAGGGGCCGTTGTAGAGAAGCACTTTAAAGAAGTCAGTCAATGTATGGACTGTCCGCCAAAAAAAGTGGCCCTTGTGCAGAGGTCGCCGTTAGTGGAGGTTCGACTGCATTAATATATAGATTTATCCAGGGCTAAAAGCGAAGCTCCCGTTAATAAATTCATAATTTAAATCAAACAATAAACTTGTAATCCACAGATAGGGCACAGTCATGTGACTTTTGAGGCAAATTTAGGCTAAGTGATTTTACATCGCGTTAATAGTCTTATTTGTACACCCAAAAATAGCAATCATGTTCGATCACAGTAGATTAGGCCTGGAAAACAAATAGACCTATTCGAGTATTGTATTTGCATTAGCTGTTGCATCATAATGTCGCATTCACCAGTCTCTCCAACAATGTTCCGTTAGAGAGACTATGGATAATTGGACAACCCCGAAATATAATTTTAAGAACCACACGAGCCACGATAGTCCTTTGTGGCAGCCAATTGACACGTTGCATTCATCTGTCTAAAAGGGAGGCCAAAATAAAAAATCAGGCCGGACTTTTTGTGTTCGACAAGTTTAGTTTACAAGTAAATCTGGTGGCGTGTAAACCAGCCTTTTAAACATACTTTTTCTCAACACGTCTCCGGTAAACAGTACTATGAGGCCCTTTTTATCATACAGACCTTGGACAGAATTTGTTCTTTTTTTTGCCCTATCATTCTGCAGTTTTTCACAATTTTGTAAGACAATTTGCACTCATTCAATATCCACGACGTCAAAGCAAGCGCTTCCTTTGCAAAACAAATTATAGCATTGAATTATCAAACGTTTTCATGAAAAGAATTCCATAATGCGGGACTTTTCCGTTAGAAAAATCTGGTCCTATGTGATATGCAGGGTAATAATTATGGGCTTTTAGCATGAAAACGATAAGAAAATTCCCAAAATCACCTTTTCGGCCAGCCGGACGGGTCCTCACTTTTGACAGGCAAATTTGCAGTGCGATTAATAGAGTTACCATTTACGCTTCAACACGATAGGGAAATTGCTATGTTTAGGTTTTATTTCCCTTTATTTATTAAACTGTGTATGTGGTTTTGTTATGTGTAATCTTTAAAAGCGAGTGATATTTACGCGCGGCGTTTTGAGTATTCCTGTATGCGATGTTTATGTTCGACTGCAAACAACCGGTGCAGCGATAAAAATTGCGGGAGGGACTACTAACAATCAATAAAATAAATATAATTCGGTGAAACATGTACAGAGACAATAATTTTCATTCACTAAGAGAAGTATTGAGAGTAAAGTGTCTCTGAAAATCATGAGTCAGGTAAGCATAAACTTGTTTATGTTTTAAGCCGGCTTCCCGGTGTTTGCTCTTTTTCAAGATGAACTCGAGGCAAGAAAATCGCTCAGAGCTTTCTGTTTATAGCCAAAATCATAACTAAATAATCTTTGGAACCTTTTCTTTGAATTTGCGGTCAAAAAATGTCTAAAGGCTTTTTAAACCTGATACTATTGTTGGTTAGATTATCGCTCGTGTATAAACTTAAGCCGCATAAACCATACGCTCGACTTCAGGAAACCGAAAAAAAAAACACATCAAAGACAATAATTGCTCAGGCTTACCAGTCGAGATGCTGCTTCTGAAGGTCATCAAGTGTTCCAGAATCGCTGGAGACTTTTCAACCCTGTTACGCCTCAAGCAAGGACAAGTGAGGAAGCTCATTCTTGAAAACGATGCCATCCGAAATCGGATTTCCAATGACTTTCACAACCGGTGCATTTGTCAACATAAAGCGCAATAAACAAACCAGCCATGAATTACAGAACAATCTTGCTAGCAGCTGTATTTCATTTTGTACACCAAGAAGAGAACGACAGTTTAAAACATCACAAGATGACACAAAACTCTGTCAGCTCCAGCTATCAGTAAGCAAGTTTCCAGACGCTGCATAAATTTTCCGCATGAACTCACCTGTCAAATTTTGACCAATCAGAACATAAAAGTTGGACGTAGAGCGTGATCAACGCGTGACAGTGAGAAAAGTCAAGAGCGATTGCCTAACCTGCATGTAAAAGCGGGTTGAATTTTCGCGTCCGAAGCCAGTTCGAAAACAAAATTTTAAAACGGACTCATAAACACGACTTATTTCATATGCATTTTAAAAAAATTGAACTAGAGCCTGCGATCATGTGAAAAGTAACAACTTGTCAGCGGATACCTTCAAAAAAATACTCAAACTCAGTGGGTCGATACCTGAGTCCGCAATACGGTCAGGCGATACTGGTCGGCAGAAACACTATTTTGACAGCGGTCAATTAATCAAAACATGGATGTACAATATCAGGTTGTAGGCTCTCAAATTAGCTAGAAAGTGTGAGGTTAAACATTGGTATGACTGTGGCGCGGACGGTCGGGTGGTCGGTGTAAGGTATCGTGATTGCCGAATTTTGTAGGATGGATAGATTTTCTAACCTCTGGGACTTCGAATTGAGCACGTGATCAAATAAAATATCAGCGCAAAACTTTAAACACTACGTGAACTCAATGGATAGAAAAATGAGCCCGCGATACACTCAGGTGATGATGGTCAGCGTATACTCTAGTTTGACAGCTGTCAATTAACCTTAATTAGATTGGCGAATATTCGAATTAACAGACTACGAGTGTGAGTAAGGCATATCCGTCCGGCTTGTAGTAGAAAATGCCAGATCGTGTACCTCAGCGAACCTGAGCCCACGTTATTAGTTTTCTGATACTGGTCTGCACATGTCCTGTTTTGACAGCTGTCAATTGACCTTAATTTGGCTTCCCAATATAACTTTAAACGACTGTCAGCCAACTGACAGCCTTGCCCGGCGTAGTTTCGTTTTTATGTTGAATTGGCAAGTGTGACATATTATAACAGCTTATATGTAGGGGCAAAACGACTGGTCTTTCATCTGAGCCCGCGACATAGTCATGTGATAATTGTCAGCGGATGTCTGATTTTGACAGCTGTCAATCTAATCGTACTCATACGGATGGCTTACATAACTGAAAGGCTAGTCAAGTTGTGCAAGATCTATTGTGACATTTGACATCGGCTTAAATGAAGTGTGTGTACGGGTGGGCGTACGCTACGTCATAACCAAATTTTCTGGGATGGATAGTTTACCAAATTTTCTTACCCATGGTGCTCCGCTGCGCGCGCGCTTCGCGCGCGCGGGAGCTCCGCTATTACATAACCCCCTCGCATTTTAATTAGCTGATTATTGGCCCCGTTCTTCCCTTATAACACAATCAAAGCCGCAACCAGCTTTTCAGACAGTTGATTTGGGGGGTTATGTATTCTAGTATATTCCCCAGAAAAGAACAAAAGAGTCCCGCTGAACTGTAAAACTTGAGACTGTATCGTCCTTCACAAAACGTGAAATTAGGCACTTTCACGTCGTAGTCGTGCAGTGACGGCAAAGAAATGTACCATCAAGCGTGTGCACGTGCAAAGTTGTTGTTTTGCCACCGCTAAACCCATTGCTTTTTTGCCGTCCTCGTTGCCATCGCCGTCATCGTTGCTTAAGCTCCCTAATGTTGATGCTAGAACTAAAAGGGGTGAAAAAATAGGAATCTTCAGCTGTGAAATAATGGAAGCGTTTTTATCCGTCACCATTTCTCTACTTTTAGACGATAATAGTTTTAGACACTAGTTTTTTTCTTTTATATCAACACCACTTTCCCCATGTGCTTAATAAAAGGAAGAATTAAAGGCGCTCGCAGTCCAAAAGTCAGAACTGGACGGCCGGTCATTTGGGAAATGAAATGGGCTTTTTTACAAGAGTTTTCAGACAAACGCTGTAAAGCGCTGTAAGCTATTAAGGGCAAACAAGATTGCATGGACTTTGCCTGCTGGTACCTAGTTACCTTCAACGCCCTGTGGTTTTCAAAATAACAAACTGCTATTCAACGTTTTCCCCTTATTCGACAACAGGAGTGACATACGCAAGAACAATGTCTTTTTTCGACAGCTACGTCTAATCCTGAATCAATAATTACATCCACTACCGGAAAAAGAGGAAATATGAAGTCATGGGACAATAGATTGGAAAGTGCCAGCATAGGTTTTCTAGGCACAGTCACTGTATCTCAAACTTTTACCAAAAAAAATGTTCATAAAAGAACAGTCGTCTAAGAATGACACCCAGTTTTCTGAATCAGTGTAATATATAGCAAATATTCGTGGAAATTTAAAAGAGGCACCAGCCATAGTTACGAAAATGATTTGCATTCACAAATGGCACGGCACACCATCTACTTGATTGAGATTTCGCAACTCTAAACTTCTTGCCATTTTCTTAACTTCAACTTTTGTTTTCTTTATATGGCACGCTGCAATATTAATCCGTTTTTTTAAGCGAATAATTTTACGGCAGCTGGATATTAATATATAAAACACCCCCGGGTCTTAGGTCCTTACGTACTAGTAAACCATCATGAGGTGAAATTAAACATATATTCAGTATTAATCCTTTTGAGAAGATACTAGGACGACTATCACAAGATTACACAAAAAACCTTCAGGATCGAACAATCATCTAGTACGTAATACACCCATCTTGAATGCGAAATAAAGTAAAGACTAGAAGAAAACGTCTGAACACTGAATAAGCTTCCCTTCTAAGCCCCTCTGCACCTCAAAATTTTACGATACTGTATTCATAAAAAAAAAAAAAACAGTTATCGTAGTAATTAAGACACCTAGTTTTCAGCTGAATGAAAGAATAGTAAAAAAAATATTCGTAGAAAAAGAGGCACCAGCCATAGTGAATGAAATGATTTTCATTAACAAATGACAGAGAACACGACTCACTCGATTGAGCTTTTCAGCAAGTCTAAACTTCTTGGGTCGATCCTTACGCACCAGGTCAACTCATAGGGTGAAATAAAAGAAACCTTCAGATTCGTAGACGATAATTTCTACGAGGACGAGATCTGACTTAAAATATTTTCCCGTTTTGTGAAAAAAAAAAAAAAATACAGACACCCCGGAAAGCTTCATTGTACTTTTTTTTTTTTCACCAGAAAAGTTAGCAATGTTATCTTTTTTTGAAGGAGGTTAAGCGCTTTTCCGAACCGCGCAAAATGCTAAAACTTCTAACGTTTGATAACTAATGTTTCCGCCACCACGACATTCTCGATAAATCTTGTAGTAGAAGAGGACGACTTCTTTCACGTTTTCCCGCCAAAATGCCCTGACTTATGCGTGAGGGCTACTTCCTATAGAGAAAATCTTGTTCTCGTAGCTGGTCGTACTCGTCTTAGAATTTAATGGTCTCTAATACTATCAGTACGAAACAAAAGAAAATACGATGACTAGACAATAGCGTATATAGACTACCACACGCAAGGTTACACAGAAAAACTTGAATTCATCATTGAAGAAACACCCAGTTTGAATGCGAAATAAAGTAAAGACAGTTGTTAGAGACCTTTAGAATTCGAGGACGAGAACGATCACGAGTACGAGATTTGATTTAAAGTTTTTTCGAGTATTGTCAAAAAATAGACACACCGGAATTCTTCATTGTACTTTTTGTTCACCAGAAAAGTTATATAGCACTGTTATCGTTATTGAAGGAGGTTGAGCTCTCTCCAAATTGTAAAATTCTAAAACTTCTAACACTTGATTACTTAGTCCAGCCACTATGACACTCTCGCTAAAACTCGTAGTACAATGACGACGGTTACCACGTTTTCCCGCCAAAATGACGCTGCCTCACGCGCGAGCACTACTTACTATTCAGAAAATCTCGTACTCGTAGTCGTTCTCGTCTTAGGATCTAAAGGTCTCTTAATTATTCAACTGCGGTCAATTAAGGTCATTATAGGTACCAGTGAGGTTCAACTGCGAGCAAGCTCTCCTGTGGAGAGCTTGCTCGCAGGCTACAGTGAGGTTAGAAAACCACCCACGTTGATTCTGTCAGTTAAGGGAAAGTTCATTTAATATGACAAGGGGGGATGAAGATATTGAGGGGGGCTCCGAAAATTTTTAGACACCCGAAGGGGGGGCTCTGAAAAAATTGTTGCGCTAGGAGGGGGGCTCCGAAAATTTGTATACTTCAAAACCAACACATGACATCATCATACAGATCGGATGGTTTTCAACTCAACAATTTAATGACCTGTGCAACTCAGCTATATCACGTGGTTTACAGAAATAACAAATGTAGTCTCAGTAATTATTACACTCTTGTTCATCCCAAAAATGCTTTAGAAAATTGTATCACAACTGTATCTCAAGTTTGTCATAGTATAAACCATTGAAGACAATAACGGTAAATATATTTAATACAGTCTAGCGATCTTTTTTCAGGGGAGCAAAGGAATTGAAAGGAGGGGGGGGCTCTGAAATTTTTTCGACTACCAAGGAGGGGCTCCTAAAAAATTGAACCGCTAGCGAGGGGGGGTGCTAAAATTTCAAGCTTCGAGTTTCAATATCTTCATCCCCCCCCCTTGTCATATTAAATGAACTTTCCCTAAGTGACTATAAAAAGGACTATGTCATTGCTAAGCTCTATTCCATCAAGAGGTAAAGACAGGAAAACGTCTGAACATTAGGTAAGCTTCCTTTCTTTCACTTTAACGTGACTAATTTTACTTGGCACTTTTCGAGAAGTCAAAGTTTGTTTTTTTTTTTAATGTCGAATTTTTTACCATAATTGTTATTATAACTATGACAAACTATATTTCTTGTACAGCTTCTGAAGCTTATCCTAAACTAATATAATCTTAAATGATTAATTACAAGCTAGCAGGAGCGACAGTGGTTATCTAGCTTCCTTCCGAAGAAAAGACCTTATCCTTTTTAGTAGCAGTTCTTTTCTGGCTGTGATGGAAAGCCATGTAACTTGAGAGACGTGTGCTTAAATTTATTTCACCAGGGCCCAGGTGTTGGAAGGCCGGTTATCGCCAGCCCGGGGGTAAAATTTTAGATCCGATTTCTTTTTCTTTTGTTCAAAAGCACTTTCTTTGGCACTATTTTTTCACTATTTTTGGGGGTACAATCATGCATGTAGACAGAAGTAATTGCAAAACTGAAATTGCTCTTTAGGCTTTCATATCTGAATTCAAATTTTGCATTAACAGGCTTGGTTATCTTAATTAACCCAGCATTGAACAAACCCAGCGGCCCCGCGGGTTGTGATCCAAGATTGTGAGGCATCAGTATCAAACCAAGTAAATGGTTAATGGTTAATTGGTTAATTGATTAACAGCAAATGGGTTGATAAAGAAAATTTGTCAATTGTAAAGAAAAACTCAAGAAAAAATTAATAACTGCAGGATTGAATTTGCCAGTTTACTCCTCCTCCTTCTCCTTCTCGCAACACAGTTTGTAACCACTAACGACTAAACATAACCAATTCATAACGCACCACGTTTTCATTCTCAAAGATTTGACTCAAAGATTTGATTTTGACTCCCACGGAGACTTCCGGATTTAATGATGTATCCTGTAGTTTTTAAATTTTTAGTCGGTGCCCCTTACGAGATATAGGGACTTTCCAAAAAAATTGGTTTTATGAACAAAACAACAGCTCTACACGTGCATCGCGCTTTTTAGTACATTTCTTTAGGGAACTTAAGAACCATGACGAAGTTTATGACGACGACGTCTGTTGACTGGGAAAACACTGAAACGAAAACGTCAGTTTCGGCGGGAAAAAGGAAACTTAAGATGCGGTCGGTCAGCAGGTCGACGACGACGATGACGAAATGCAAACACAAATTTAAAACTGTGATGTTCGTTCGCAACAAAGTTTTTCGCAATGGCGTCTTTTACAACAATGCAAGATCTTATTTTTTAAGCCGTACGTCTAATTTCATTGACGATGAAGAATTTTTTGTGTTGTCTCACCTTTTCCTTACCTTTTCGAGTGGAAAAACGCCTGCCTTCCGTACGAAGATTATACCGCTTTCAACCTGAACGAGATGACCGAATCCGAGTGTCTGTCAGAGATAAGATTTGGAAAAAGAGACATTCTGATGTGATAGCTGCTTCAGTATAAAGTTTATTTTCTCTATATTAAAGATATATGATTTACCTTACCTAACACGTACAAATAAATTTATCACTAACGAGTTCGCTCGCTCGGCTTCCACAGCTATTGTCATTGTTCGAAGTAAAAATAATTCATTAGTCGAATTTTCAATTAATATCTCTTGTTAGGAGAAAAAAGGAACGATACCTGGATTTACGAGGATAAGAAAATGCAAAAGGACTTCAAAAAATCGCCTAAAACAGTGGATTTATACCTGCCAAAGCTTGTAGATTGTAGGACGACGTGATTCTACTTTGTTTGGCGTCGTCTACGACACCACGATGACGAAATTTACTGGTCGCGCTTGCGCAGTACACTGTAACTCACTTCCGGTCGTCGTGGTTGTGGTTCTTAAGGTGTCTCCTAAAGTAAATTGGCCGTGCGCAGCCTGAGCACTAGTATGGCGCGAGTTTTAAAATCCGCATGACGTCCAAGCAAAAAATAAAGCAAACATGGCCTCTCAGTTTCGAAATATTCCCCCCAAAAGATTTATTAACTTTCTATTGAAGCTCATTGTGCAAAAAGTTTGATTAATGTAAGTCACACATTTACGAGAGGAGACAATGTTACACTGGTTACGAGTCACTATCGATCTCCATAAGAGTAAATTGTATGTAAAAACAAAGCAGAAATTTTCCAAAGACATCAATTCTTTCGCTTCAAAAGTAGACAAACGTTACTAAGTAGTCGAAGTAAATGGTGAGTGGAAACTGTACTTAGAAAACAAAGAAGTAAGTACACCAACCCAGAAGGAAGCAATGTTGCTGTTTCTGGCTTTTGGTTCACGGTCAGTGGAAAGATCTGAAAGATCGAGCCAATTCCCGAACAAACACTGACACTGACGCCGAAGATTGTCTTCACTGGCAGAGCTCCTCGGTGTCTTTATTTCTCTAACACTTGATTTAATCTAAGTAATTCTAGAAGTGGCTTTAAGACAAGATTACAGGGAGTGTAAATTTGTATTTGTTTTGCCGACTCTATCACATTGTTTAAAAAACTTATCAGAAAAAAGGTTTCCCACTTACCTTGCATCCTAATCGAAGGAACCTTTCCATCGACGAACCAACATCCTTGTGTTTTTTCTTGTTTCAAACGTCCTTCAACGCACATGCAAGATGCACTAGAAAATGATTTTGCACAACGAGAAATAATTTTTGCTCACAGATTGACCATTGACCAAAGCAATAGTTGTCCGTCAAGACCTACGGTCTTGTACGTGTAGCTGAGGACATGATGTACGATTTATAGATCGGCGCCATCTTTTATAGCAGACTTTTAAAGAAAGACTTTTCCGTCGAAATTATCCCTAAAGAAGAACAAGGTTGAAAAAGTATCCGGAAGTGGGCTGACATTTGAGGATCTGCAAACAGAGTACAGCAGATTAGGAAATGAAGGGCTTATTGCGATCCTTGCACAACCACCGTCTTCATCTCCGACGGTCGCCATCCCATCCTCACGAGTTACCACCACGGTTCGAATTTTAGCTACAATAGTCAAGTACTTCGAAGAAAACATCCTGTGTTAGGTATAAAATTGAATCCGCTATCTCTCCTTTTTCAACTGTCGAGATATCACCGTAATAATACTAATAAACGGCTTAAAAACAATGGCTTTCGTACTCTTCAAAGAAACCTCATGTTTTCAATAGCTTTGTGTATTATGCGCATGCGGGCGTGATGTCTCGCGCGCGTATTTTGCTCATACGACCCCGGACCACGCGTGTTTTTCGGATTTTTGTGACGTCAACGTATTTAATTAACCGTGAATTTCTCGCATTTCCTTCGGTCATTTTTTCTAAAAATCGCCTCATTTCTTAACAGTTGCAGTCCCTTTGTACTGTCCTTTTTTTTTCTAAGTTATGATTTGTCTACTGAGTTCCGTTTGTTAAAGGTTTTCGTATTCTTTGATTAGCGTGGTACACGCAGAGAACATAGAAAGCCGACCATGAGTTAAGCGGTCGCTTACAAGAGCTTGAAAGAATGGAAAATTTTAAATCTTGCACCCCCAAAAAGGTTGCGGTCGCTTACAGGAGGCGGAAGTTAATACGAGAGGTTTCAACTACAGTGAAACCTCTATTAAGCGGATGCCCTCTATTAAGCAGACACTAATTAAGCCAGGTCCCGAAATTAACGTCTTATATTTCCCTTTATAACGAGCCCCTATTTACCCTGGTCCCAGAGGTTTTTCTTGATTTTTCTTCGCGAAAGAGATCAAGAGCAAACCTCGAAGCGGCGACAACGAGTCGCGAAAGCGACGAGGAGAGACAGAAAAACCTCTGGTTACCTTGGCCTCGAATCTCACTTTCATGCAGACGACAGCTGTCAAACGCGTCAAATTGCTAATAAAAAGAGTGACCAATGGCAACTTACCAAACACGTGCTTATCAGCCGCTATTTTTTTAAGTGGGGGTAGACCTGGGGAAATTATGTTATGAACAAACCATCTTCACTTGGGTGGTAAAGAGTGATTTGTTAATCGGGGTCAAGCTAAAGCATGTGTTAACAATGGGCGGCAAGAGTCCAGGAATAAGAAGACCACTTTATAAAGAAACCGACATTGTTCCAAACGAATGCTGCAGGATTTGCAGAATTTATTTGGGTATAATAACAAGGATTTTTCACAAACATTGTCATCTGTTCTGTCGGCAGTGTGCCAGCGGGAAGTTGTAAAGTTTGCAAGAGTCTATCAATCGCGCTTATTACATTGTTTACTTCTGCGGGGCGCGCCGTTCGCGTCGATTCGCGGGCATTCCCCTGAAAATAGTAATATTAATATGTATTCTGGCAATCTGGCTCGCATTTTGGTTTGGTTGCTCCATTTCCTTTTTTTGTGGAACAGCGACGCTAGGAAGAGTCATGCAGCACAACAAACCCTTAAGGTTCGGAATGTACTTTCAGAGGTTTTTGTTGGCCCAATAGACCTATTCGGCTAACTCAATGTACCCAATTCAAACCCTTTGGGAATAAAACGTTTTGTTTCAGGAATTTCCATATCATTTAAATGTGAATGCCACATTATAATGCAAGTGCAATACACAAAGAATCTTATCCCCGGGAGATTTGAATTGGGTACAACATTGAGTTAGCCGAATAGGTCTATGCCAAAAATAAAGTTGGTTAGATCTTTTTTGGGCGTCGCAGGAAAATCAAGCTGCACCGAAAATGATTACGCACTTGTACAAAGTTGTATGTTTTTTTTCCTACAAGGAAACTTTCATTCCGTATTCGGAGATTTTTTATTTTGCTGCCCTAAACAAGTTAGTTTATTTAATGGAATGACAGTATTGTAACAGAAAATATACTTTCCATGTCCGGTTGATAAAATGGTGAACACATCCTTTCGACTCAACGCAGCGAACAAAGCTTTCTTTTGTTGCTCAGTGAGACTCGGGAAAGCGCTCATTAAGTACCGAGGTCAAAATTTCTTCGAATATTCTTTCAGCAACAACATCCATGGCGTGCCTCTACGTGCCTTGGTCCCGTGCAAATGTTATTGCGAGTGCAGCATACAAACAATTTTCTTCCCTAGTAGAGAGAGGCAAAATGAGGTGTGAAAATCCTCAGCGTCCCCTCGGTAGTTACAATTAAACGAGCCAATCAAATTGGTTTGCGCGTTTGAAAAAATATCAACCAATCAACGCCCGAGGGTCAGATCCTGACCCTGTCGTCTGCATGGAAGTGAGATTCGAGGTCAAGGTAACCAGAGGTTTTTCTCTCTCTCCTCGTCGCTTACGCGACTCGTTGTCGCCGCTTCGCGGCTTGCTGTTGATCTCTTTCGCGAAAAAAAATCAAGAAAAACCTCTGGGACCAGGGTAGCCCCTATTCAGCGGACGCGGACACTATAATAAGTTGTATTTAGCTAATTTCTATTGTTAAAAACCTCTATTAAGCGGACACCGGACAGAATTGACAATAGTAGTACTGGATTACGTCCTTGAAATAGGGACTGAAGTCTGTTAATGTTTTTGTGTTTACAAAACAAATTGAAGTTGGTAATGAAAGGTAATGAACTTGAGCTCCTGATAGCTTCTTGAACGACATGCAACTTTATCACAGTACAGAGTAACCGTTGAATGTTGATCGTTAACAAACATTGCGCAATTTTTACAACCTCTGTTAAGCGGACACTTGGGAAAGTCCTGAGGGTGTCCGCTTAATGGAGGTTTTTACTTTTTTTTTATTTGCCCGGGCCCGGGCCCGAAGGGCTGGACTTGTCCCGGGGGTTCACCCAGGGGAGGATGGTAACAAGTATAATTGAACCATGCATTATGGAACAAAGATCTGAAACCAGATTGAGATACCAATCTGAACGATCTACGTTCAGAGGTAGATCGTTCGGATTGCAATCTTAGATTGGTTTGGTCCTTAATGGAACAACAAATCGAATTTTCGATCGCAAAATCCGGATTTAGATTGGCTAAAAGGAATGCAACCCAAATGAAACGAGAATATAATACGATATTGGACGATGCAGACTCTGCGAATCGTAATAACTTTGTCCCATCTCAGACCTTTACATAGTGCTCTCCTTGAAACATTTCTCAAGGTGACCAATATCTAAAAGTAAACTGCTAAACGGCACCGAAACCAACTTTAGGCGCTCACTGATTTCAAATAACTGTCACCTTTACTAAAAAGAGAATTATGGGTAGGGACAAAAAAAAATAAAAGGGAGGGAGGAGGGGGGTAAGATAGTAATTCTGTCTACATCCACTTATACACAAACCCCTAATCACAAAACAAGGAAAAAAACCGTAGTCGTAGTGGCGGAAACAACTTATTAACTGCTAGAACTTTTATCATTTTGGGATCGTTTTTCATTTATAAACATTTACCCTGCAACAGAGAATGTTGTTTGGATGCCACTGTTGAATATGGTAAAATTTGCTGTGCTACGAATAATACCGTATTTATTCGATTAGGCGCCCTCGGCGCTTATTACATTTTTGGGCCTCAAGAGTGAGTGAACACTTATCGAGGTGAGCGCTTGTTCGAGGTTGGGCGCTGGGCGATAAATCTTCATCATTTTCGACAAGTAGTAAGTGAAATTTTCAAATAAAGATGAAGATGTGTCAGAGAAGAATTATAACTGTTCATTGAGAACACGCCTCTTCGGGGAAGTCTCTTACTAGTACCTAAACAAAATTTATCTTATTATTTGTCAGTAAGGTCAATAAGCAACTCTCTGGTATTGAAATTTCAATAGACAATGAAGATGTAATGACAAAGGAATACTTATTTGGAACTATTAAGTGATTGTTTTTTGACTCCTCTTCAGTCGAATATTGTCGACTATCCAGCTCGATCCTGACACCTTTTGACACCTTTGACGATTTTCAAGTTGTGATAAAGATGGCTCTGACAGTCATCGAACTGACTGTCAGCATCATTAAGACTTTTCTTGGCTATGTTTTGAGAACATAACTTTACTAGCCTGATGAATTTCTTCAAGATAGGAGCAGCTCCGCTACTAAAGTACGATGGCCCAAAAACAAAAGTCTTTATAATATTATACTGGCACATTCTCCAGAAAATTGTCTTGGAAGACGTTGCTATAAACACGTATCAAGCGTTTATTTTTGTTGGCAGATATAGGTACATTGATAAAGATGGCAAAGACGAAATCATCGACCTTTCATTGCTGTGTTGCTTTGGTGTTATTCACGCTGTCTTTGGTTTCGCTTGCGATGGTGATCGAGGTTAAGGATGAACAATCTCCCAGTGCTGGTAAGCGAAGAGGTTATGTATCTTTAAGCGGGTGTAACCATTGTTGGTTCGCGTTTGTGTTGTGGTGTGGATATTATTCAGTGTCTTTTCAATCTTTTGTTTGACGTTATTTGGTGATTGTCGCCCGTCCGCAACACCATGCTTTAACCGGGTTTAAGTCCCAAGAGAGACCAATGTCAGTTTTCTCCCAACAATATCGATACGTGATAAAAAGAAAATTTAGAAGAATTACTAATTTTATCACATATGGAAAAATGCTTTGATCTTTGGAAAAATTCTCTCAACTAATTCTTTAAGGAAAGGTATGGATATCAGTATAGAGAATTTGTATTAAAGGCATAAACCGCTGGCGGGTAACATCACATGAGTCACTAAACGGACGACACTTCTCTGTGCAAACAAAGAGGAAACTGGGCGGAGCTTTCTTGGGGATACTTGCGCACCTTAATTTAAATAAATCCTTATACTGTAAATGTGGAAAAATTTATTGTCAAACCGGAGGTATTTTGAATCTCCTATCCGGATTATTTGGACCAAAACTGATTTCCCTTTTACATCACATGCAGTCAATCCTCATTTTTTTTTCAAATTCCGGTGTTTCAATCTTTCTTTATTTTTCAGTATTAAAGAGGTTCAAAAATCGGAATTTTACAGCAGTTTTTGTTTTCTTTATTATATAAATAGCAGGTGCGGAGGCCGCAGAATGGTTAGAATCCGCCGAAGAAGAAGCTAACAAAAGAGCAATTTTCCGTGGAAAACACGGCCGTAATAAGGGGGGAAAAGGTAATGGTGGAAAAGGTAATGGTAATGGTGGAAAAAAGGGAACTGGTTCCGAATGCAAACCAGGCAGGTCGAATCCAGGAGATAGAGGCGAAATATATATGGTTACAATGAGTGGTTCTTCCCACCGCTTCAACGCACCAACGTTCGTGAAAGTGGGTTTTACAAACAACTGCAGGCAACGATTTGCAAACCTTAAGGCTGGAAATCCTTTTAAACTGAATTGTCATGTAAGCTATAACGTTTGTGTGAAGGACGAAGCAGAACATGCGGCCCACGGCGCAATATCCAACTCTAGCATTGACATGGGAGGAGGAACAGAATGGTTCTATTACGGAACTAGTGCTAATCTAGAATTAATGCGACAAGCGGTTAGAGCCGCAATAAATCCCTGGATAGAGCGGGCTGGGGGTAGCAGCGACTTTGTTGAATCGTCCATTAATCCGTGTCTTGCTCCTAATCAAGCAGGCGCAATCATGCCCACAAATTACGGGAATTTCAACCCGCGGTTTGCTAGCGTTTACAACACAAAGTGGCGACAAACACTCCAAGGAAATGTATTGCAAATTAAGTATAATTGTAAATAACAAGTTTCTGAAGTTACCTGCGACAATTGCCAAAATATTCCTCCTTAAGAAAAACGATTAACGTCTCTCTGTTTTTTATTCGATTTTCATGCATTTTGAATGAGCATGCATGGTCTTCTGTGTTTCTCAGGCTCAACAATCCTTGTAACATCTTTTTCGGAAAATGCTCCAATCCTTAAACAAGTCAGTTTTGGTCGTCTTTATCCAGCGGCCACACTCGCCTTCGTGTCAAATTTGCCAAAATTGTACCTCTTCCGTAATCCTCTGCATTAGAACAAGAAAATTCTTACTTCAAGAAAATCAGTGAACCTAACTCCTTTGTTTCCTACTTTTTTTCAATCTGCAATTGAATGCTCCCAAAATGACTCATTTGTATCTAGGGACAATTCATCTCGATTGCAGTTTTTCTTATAACACTTATCAAGGGCCATAATGGGACATTATGGCTCTTGGCCATGGGCTTATCAATTCTGATCAGCGGCTTTTGTTTTCTTTAGGACGCGTGCAGGTTGAAATGTGCTTAATAATCATGTTAATCTGGGGATGAGCTCCACTCCCTGATTTACATATTAATGAAAAACTACCAGTTTTTAAAGAGACCCGAGGGTATCTCGACTAAATTACATGAAATTAAGACATCCACTGTTTAGCAATGTCATTTACTATTAAGACACTGTTCACATTATAAAAGTGTAATAAACAAGTGTTTTAATCAGTCTATTTTGCTACGTCTCGTCAACAGTTAAAATATAGTACAACATTTGAAATAGTCAAAAAAAGTAAAAATTAATAGTCTGTTCACTTTACTTTAACAAATTCATTACAGACATGAATAACTTCATTTTTATTCGCCAAAATAAAAAAAAGATAAATATATTCGGCCACCATTCAACTCGAGTTCAAAGAACAGTTGTTAACTATTCAGCCCGGCCTCAGAGCGACGCCAAACTCGCGGAAGTTAGGAGAAAATGGCTTCCCGGTGTGCTACCGTAACAAAAGAAGAAATGTCACAAATAAGCGAAGAAGCTGTTCCCGAAAAACACGAAGACTACTGACGGGGTCTTATTAGACGTGACTGACACCGTCCCACCGTTGAGGTACTCGGGCGTTTCAAGGTTAACTGTAGCCTGCGAGCAGGTTCGCTTGTGCGAGGGTCTCAATGAGGTGGTAGCTTTGACGGTTGACTTTTTTCCAGTTTTGGTGGTTGACGGTTGTTAAGTGGAAATTTGAACCAACAGTTACCATTTATGCCGTTGTGTTTTGGAGGTCGTCTTGGCCTTACACTTCTAGAATTTCGAAATATTTTCAGATACCAGCAAGTTCTAAGGTCTTGTGATGTCTTGAGAGTGTGTTTTCGGAAACACAGGAACTGATTTTTCCAGTTTGAAGGTTCTTCATGACGCAGAAGTCCGTGAAGATTAGCTGTATTAGAGAGATTTGAAATACCTTGAAACTTTTTAACGGTCTGCATTTTTGACCGATTGAGGGTCAAAAATCACTTTTTTTGACGGTTGACGGTTTAATTTCAGGCCCTTTGACGGCTGACGGTTAAGCCCATCGAGACCCTCTTCAACAAGCCGCCCGTTTTCCCGCGAGGAGAATGGGCCTACGGAGGGGGATCACACAAAACAAGTTTCGTCTCGTTTCAAACAAGGCGTTGCGGCTAACAAAGAAGTTCTTTTTACTGGGCTGCCTGTGCGGCCCCGTCATAAAATGGGCTTTCGGTCGTCTGCGGCGAAAAACGGCCTCCCGGGGGAGGGAAGACACGAGGGTCTGATACCGAGAAACGATGTTCTCACAAATCGTTTCATATGATTTTCTCTTGCACGAACCCCTGCACGGATACTTTTTGTACCTTGTCTGCGCTCCCGCTGAAAAACCCACAAAGCGTTGCGAACCTGAAGAAGGCTATTTGCGTTGTTCGAAGCGATTCGATCATGGGAGTCACTCTATAATTTTTTTATTGTTCGAGTTTAAGTCAGTTAGATGATGTTGGCGCTGGGAAACTCAGAGAAATGCTCGCGTTGCATTCAAACCGACACGCCGTTCACGGTAGGTTCACACTAAAAAATGACTGTGAGCGTCAGGTTTGGCACGCCGTGGCCGCTTCGTGAACTCAAAGAGAGAATTATCGATCGATGTAGTACATGAGCAATTGAGAAGCACAATTTATGAGCTAGGTATTTCACAAGTTGACAGCACTATGGCTGAAGACTTGATTGTAAGCCTTCGTAGTCAGTGAAGCGAACAACTCAGTTGCCGATGAATGGCACTACGCACGTCCATGAGCGAGGGACGTGACAACTTTGTCATGTTAGAAGACTGGCTTTTCCTTTAAATATTTCCTTCTATTTAATGCAACACACGCCACTTTGGAGGTCTAAATTTCGGATACTGAGGATAAAGAAGACACGGACAAAAATAGGGACTCTGAGAATTTCGCACACAAGTTTAAAGCTTCACCGGGACATCCCATCCGGGAGCTTCACAGAGAGCGACTTGAGGAAAATAGTAACTAATTTACATTCGCATAAAAGCCACCTTATGCCTTTTGATGGATAAGTTATGGGTGAAAAATTTTGCCCGAGACCAGGGGTGCTATAGACTCATCCAAAGGACGGTAAATTATTGCAGAATACCTCATTAAGTTGCAGTACAGCCAAATCTCCCCGAAACTCAGAAAAACCCAGAAAACTCCCTTAGAGAGATGGGCAGCGTTGGCGTAATGCCTCTCAGATGTGACGGATACAATTGAGGGGAGTGGCCCGGCCCAACTGTGGGGCTTTCCCTCCCAGTTACGCTAAACGAAAGCTGAAGGGTGACTTGCAGCATGTGTAACCCGGTTTGAGAAATCCGAATGGGAGGAGATAAAAAGAAGGAAAGACCCTGAGAAAGAGGGAGGCTGGGAGGGAACCCCACAGCTGAGTCGAGTCAGGACACCGTCCGAAGACTGGATGAGGGGTGTGTTTAGGACCCCCTCCCTGAGCACGACTCAAGTGTGGGGTAAGGAAATATAGGAAGCAAAAGCCAAAGAAAAATATAATATACAAGGACACTCGTGCAAATTTATTCCGGCTATGCGCTAGAGTAAAGAGAACGTGGTTACTGAAACTGATATCTAGGAGTTACGCCACCTTCTGTTTCTGCTATTGTGACCTCTAAGGTCACAAGTGTAATAGGTCAGGGAGAATAAAGACAATATAAAAAGTGAGACGTCTCAAGGGAACAGCTGCGAGCGGGCACGGAGTATGCTGACAATGCAATGTGCCGAAATTATACAAAGTGTTGACAATACAAAGAGTAGGAAACGAACGGCAAAAATAAACAACTGGCCACCTAATTTTAAAATCTTTCAATACATACACGTAAAATGCCATAAAGCATCAAAGATTCTAGACCAAATGTACGATGGACGGTCGCGAAGTAAAACCAAAGATGTCTGTTCGTCATTGTACGTTTCACCGACATTAAAGGGCACCAACGAAATTAAAAACATGCCACCGAACTGCGTTGGTGAGATCTTCCTTTACGTTTCACAAACGCCAAGAAGCGTCAACGTAATGTCTATATCTTCATTGTACGTTTCACGGACGCCAAAAGGCGCCAACGTAATTGACTAAAAACATGCCACTGAGTAGAGCTGCTGGGGTCCTCCTTTACGTTTCACAAACGCTAAGAAGCGTCAACGTAATGTCTTTCTCCTCATTATACGTTTCACAGACGCCGAAGGGCGCCAACGTAATTAAATACATTCCACTGAACTGCACCGTTGAGATTCTCCTTTACGTTTCACAGACGCCATGAAGCGCAAACGTAAATATGTTCCGGCTCGTTCTCGTTCTACTGTAACAGACGCAAAAGACGCGACAATAATAAAATAAGGGTCGCCTTACCTCTGGTACGTTGCACAGACGCCTAAAAGCGTTAACGTAAAGATAAACGCCACGTATGTAACAAATTGACAAGAAAAGGGGGAAGCGAGAAATCAAAACATGATACTTAGGTTGATGGTGTTGGTACCGCATCAGCTGGGGCTGGTTAAACAGGGACGAGAGCCAAGAAAGAGTTTCAGCGGCGCTGGTCGCGTTGCGGAAGAATGAAACTTGCTTGGCCGTTGTAGAGTAGACTTGCGAGAAGACGGCGAATTTGTTTGCTAGGGCGTATAAAAGGCCTAGGGAATTTCCCTGGGGGCCGTGAAGGACCAATAGACTGCTTCCCGAGGGAGCACGCAGTAATCTAGTTGATTAGATGGTCACGCGGTGGCTTTTATACGAATGAGAATAGGAGCTATTACTGACAAGGTTTAGTGACTGAGTAGAGCATACAAGTGTAGCCCACGTCGAGGTTTCAGGGGGTTTGCTTTTGTTTGTATTTGTAACTTGCTAAGCTTTTATCATTAAATTTGTACATGATCTTGTGATCACAATTCTGTGTTTTCGCCCATTCAGCAAGCACGCTATATTGATGTCAGCATTAGCGAGTTTCAGAAACATGCCTTTGAAAGTTTTCAGCTCTCGTCACAGGTAACCCAGGCTCTGCACTGTAAAATGAAAAGAGCCAATTTGGCCCCAAAAATGGGGCCGAAACGGGTGAGTCCAGAATGGGACTGTTTTTGGGGCCAATTCAGCCCCACTGAGATGGGGCTGTTTTGGTACCAAAATTTGGGGCTAAATTGACCCTTGCATCGGGGCCAAATTAGACCATGTAAAGGGTCAATATGGAAAACTCTAGGGCCATTTTGGATTTTCCAGTGGCCAAAACAGCCCCCTCAAATTTTGGCCCTCTTAAAAACTACCCCTCCAAAAGTAGCCGATTCAGCCCCATATCGGGCCATTATGGTTTTTTTAATTTGGGTGGGGGCCTACAGATTTTCTCCCTTAATTAGGGTACTGATAAATAATGAAACCAAACTAAGGCTTATTTCAAACATTTATTCAGTTCTGAATAAGTTACTGTGATCTGTGTACATCATAACAACGCGTATTCCAACCTATTTATGTAATATTATCTTCGGTTAATCTCAACTTTTCTAGATTGAACATTTAGAATTATTGGAGGAATTAAATTGGCCAAGAGAGACACTTGTCTTCGGTACGATCAAAGTAACTACTTCTTAAACCGGTTTTCACAAAAGACAAAGTCAAAATCATAATCAGCATCATAGGAACACTTAAAACCTATAGTGAAAATCAAAAATTGGAGTTGTAAAGGGTTTCATTAATTAAAGCTCACCAGAATTGGAGTCAATTAAGGTTTCTTTTATAACTCCCCTTTTGACAAAAAAAAAATAAAAGATTGTCAGAGTTGGTCAAGTTCTCCTGCTAACAATTCTGACAATGTACATTAGATTGAAGCAAAAGAGCTGTAAGAGCAATAATGAACTAAGATGCTTTAGCTATATCAATTCTCAAGCTTCTGATTATGACTCCAACTCTGTCTACCTTGCTAGTGCGAGCATTTAATGACTTGACCTAATCCTTTTGAAGGGTGGTTTTCACTCATGACAAAGTCAGGGTCATAGTCAGAGCACTCATCACCTAGTGAAAATCAAAAATCAGAGTTGCAAGGGAAGTCATAACTAGAAGCTTGATGGAATTGGAGTCATCACAACTTTCTACTCTTCAGATTCTGCTTATGATGTAGAAAACCAGATTAAGCAGGGGTGTAATCGTCGATGGATAAATTCAGTCAAAATTCTTGTTCCCATGCTTTATAGTTTTCACTAGATCAAAAGTGAAGGAGTCATAATTGGAGTAATTATACCCTGTTAGTGTTATATCTAGATCAACACTCTATGCTTTTGATTTGTACAGTTCCGACTCTGTATCTTACTAGTAAACCAGCCCAGCCCTTAATGACTTGGCAAATGTCTTAAACTATATTTTACTCCACAGATATTATGTTTAAAAAATCTTGCCAAATCTTGGTCTATAAGAGTGAAAGAAAACTTCCATGAAAAACATTTTGACAATTTGGCTACACCTTGCGAGGTTGTCCTGAGTTAACATTCAGCAAGAACTGAGGTATTTGCCAAGTCATTAAAAAAGGGAGGAAACATCGACAAGTGTCTACCCCAGTCCATTGTCAAGCAATGCCTGATCTAGAAAAGTCAAGATGGCTTTGCATTGGGTGTATGATACATTAAATACATAAAAACACCCAAGCAATATTATCACTGCATCAATCTTCTTCTGAGGAAACTGGCAAATAATGCCTCCCTTTGTCACAACAAAATCCTGAATTTTCCTGTCAACATCTGCATCCCTCTGCAATAAAAACAAATGTTGTAATTTTAGAAATGTTAAAAACAATAATCAAAACACAACAAACAGTGCGTACACATAAAAAGTCAGTATGGTCATAACAATACTATTGTCAAAAAATGTTGGTTTAATTACTTCTTTCCAGTTTTCAGGTATGCATGTATGGTATACTGTATAAATTATAGTTTGTTGAAATTGTGCTTCCTTTATGTTATGGGAAAAAATATGACAGCATAATTATGTCTAATACATTCACACATCATTGAGGAGGTAATTACAGTGTGCATGCCCTGATACAAGAAGATTCTTTTAGTATGTGTATTTCTCACCAAGTAAGAAATTTTGCAGCTGTAAATCAAAATTCATTAAGTATTATGTAGCCATTATTATTCTGTGAGATTTGGTGTAGTCTGGTGACGGGAATGGCTCCCAAGGGATACTGTCATAACATAAGCTAAATTGCATCTCAATTTTGTCTGACTTCCACTTGTATCTGGGCTTCCCAAGCATTTAGGGTTCAATGTACAGTTGAGTTTGTAGCACTCTTGTGGTATTTCGTATCACAATATCAGGAAAAACATTGTATTCCCAAAACACCTACCTCTACAATAGTGATAAATTCCTCCCGAAGTCCTCTTAGCACTCCGATCAATGCCGCAGAACCTTGTTCACTACCAAAAGGATGCCTGCCTTTCTATTTCTGCCATAGGAGAAATGTTATTAAATTAAAACTGGTTGACTTGGAGCACCAAGTTTATTTACACACAGTTCTGAGTAATTATTGTGGGAGCAAATTGACTGACAGACCCTGTTACCTCAATCACACCTGCAGAATTCTGCAACCTAAAATTCTACTTCCTAATTTTATGTATAACTTTATTATTATAATTCACAGTATTGAAGCAGAATTCTGCAACCTAAAATTCTATTTCCTAATTTTATGCATAACTTTATTATTAGAGCGGTTTTCACTTGACTGTCGTAAAACCAAAACCAATGTAAATACACTAGCCAACCAAAGGGCGTAGTAAAACCAAAACCAAAACCAAAACCAATCCCTTTCGACAGTCAAGTGAAAACCGCTCTATAATTCACATTATTCTTTCAACCCTTTAAGCCTTAAGAGTCATAAGCATCAAATTTCTCCTTGTAATATCAATGCTTTGTATAGCAGAGTGTTCATGAGAATTATGGACATGATCACACAATTTGCTTGATATTTTATCAACTTCTTCCCACTACTTCTGTAGCAAATGAATAGGGGCAACAAATGAACATTCAAATTTTGATCTTAGGGTTAAAAGGGTTTTAAATTTCTCTATTTTTAATGCATTTATTTTGCGCTTATTTATCAGACAAGAGAAATAATGCATTGGTAAGGTAAACCTTACTTAAAACAAAACAAGTACTGAAATCTACAGTGTAAATGTATAACCAGACCACACCATCCTTACCATCTTCTTTAGTTGAAATGGCTTTAAGGTTTTTTCATTAGATATGTTTATCATTCTCCCTGTTTTAAATAGGGGACAGTGAGGGGATGGAAGAAGTGCTTTTTAACTCCTCCACTGGCTTAACTACAGAATACAGGGTCACTTATTTCCTTATCATTAGATCTTAGAGCATCTTAGAGCATCTAATGACCCGTTCTTCAAAGCGTTCCAACAAGGTGGACTTGAGTGACCCTGAATTCTGTTTCATCAAACGTGGTTAAAATAGCTCAGTCTTTTGCATTTGGTAGAAAGAGAGCGAATCAGGGCGGCTTACCTGGTCTTACTATCGGCTTTTTCCAGCAAAGTCTTGATTCTTGGAGAGCGTTTGTTATTATTATAATTTTGTGCAGTTCATCTTGAAAACCGTTGCGCCTCACGAGGCTTCTGTCTCCGATTCTTCACGACGAACTTCAAGAGCGAAGTGATGGATCAACGACGGCTCATAGTTCGAAAATAATTAGTAACAACACCTTGAATGTCCTTTGATGCTGTCGAGAAGTATAATACAAGACTCCTGATCCCCAAAGAAACTGGCATGTTCGCAACCGTTGCAGAACTTTCAAATGGACGCCAAAAGGACGACACCAAAGAGCATGTGCATAGGGACAGCCCGCTGACCAGTTGTGTATTGTTTCCAAAATATGTTTTCGATTGTTTACATGTCGTGTCATTTTTATCCTGTGGCAGGCGTTGGAAATCTTAAAAACCTTTTACTTATGAATCAGAAAATATATGTACATGATGGCTGGGTCTTTGTTTGCTATCAATACCGAGGGATATTGTAATGTAACGCCCTCCCAGCGTTTAGTTTGCGTGACGCATCATGTAGTGTTATCGATATTGAAATCACGTGCAGAACATTCGGAAGCGTGATTGTGGTCGGTACTTCATGTAAGCTTTACGTATAATGTCCTGAGACGTATAAGGCCCCACATGTGGAAGTTGTGACAGATACACTACTATTACACTGATTATAGTTAGTTACCGTTGTTAATGCAGTTCCTGTAGTTGTTGTAGTTGTGTAGTTGCTGTAGTTGTGTAGTTACTGTAGTTATTGTAGTTGTTGTAGTTCCTGTAGTTGTGTAGTTCCTGTAGTTGTGTAGTTATTGTAGTTGTTGTAGTTGTTGTAGTTCCTGTAGTTGCTGTAGTTGTTGTAGTTATTGTAGTTCTGTAGTTGTGTAGTTCCTGTAGTTGTGTAGTTATTGTAGTTGTTGTAGTTGTTGTAGTTCCTGTAGTTGCTGTAGTTATTGTAGTTTCTGTAGTTGTTGTAGTTCCTGTAGTTGTGTAGTTATTGTAGTTGCTGTAGTTGTTGTAGTTGCTGTAGTTGTGTAGTTGCTGTAGTTGTGTAGTTATTGTAGTTGTTGTAGTTCCTGTAGTTGTGTAGTTATTGTAGTTGTTGTAGTTGCTGTAGTTGCTGTAGTTGTTGTAGTTACTGTAGTTTCTGTAGTTGTTGTAGTTGCTGTAGTTGCTGTAGTTGTGTAGTTGTTGTAGTTCCTGTAGTTGTGTAGTTATTGTAGTTGCTGTAGTTGTTGTAGTTGCTGTAGTTGCTGTAGTTGTGTAGTTGTGTAGTTCCTGTAGTTGTGTAGTTATTGTAGTTGTTGTAGTTCCTGTAGTTGCTGTAGTTGTTGTAGTTATTGTAGTTGCTGTAGTTGTTGTAGTTCCTGTAGTTGTGTAGTTGCTGTAGTTGCTGTAGTAGTGTAGTTATTGTAGTTATTGTAGTTGTTGTAGTTCCTGTAGTTGTGTAGTTCCTGTAGTTGTGTAGTTATTGTAGTTGTTGTAGTTCCTGTAGTTCCTGTAGTTGTTGTAGTTACTGTAGTTTCTGTAGTTGTTGTAGTTATTGTAGTTGCTGTAGTTATTGTAGTTGCTGTAGTTGTTGTAGTTGCTGTAGTTGCTGTAGTTAATGTAGTTGCTGTAGTTGTGTAGTTATTGTAGTTGTTGTAGTTCCTGTAGTTGTGTAGTTCCTGTAGTTGTGTAGTTCCTGTAGTTGTGTAGTTATTGTAGTTGTTGTAGTTGTTGTAGTTCCTGTAGTTGCTGTAGTTGTTGTAGTTACTGTAGTTTCTGTAGTTGTTGTAGTTGCTGTAGTTGTGTAGTTATTGTAGTTACTGTAGTTGTTGTAGTTACTGTAGTTGCTGTAGTTGTTGTAGTTCCTGTAGTTGCTGTAGTTGTTGTAGTTCCTGTAGTTGTGTAGTTATTGTAGTTTCTGTAGTTGTTGTAGTTCCTGTAGTTGTGTAGTTATTGTAGTTATTGTAGTTGCTGTAGTTGTTGTAGTTGTGTAGTTGCAGTAGTTGTTGTAGTTGCTGTAGTTGCTGTAGTTGTGTAGTTATTGTAGTTGTTGTAGTTCCTGTAGTTGTGTAGTTATTGTAGTTGTTGTAGTTGCTGTAGTTCCTGTAGTTGCTGTAGTTGTTGTAGTTCCTGTAGTTGTGTAGTTATTGTAGTTACTGTAGTTGTTGTAGTTGCTGTAGTTGCAGTAGTTGTGTAGTTGCTGTAGTTGTGTAGTTATTGTAGTTATTGTAGTTGTTGTAGTTCCTGTAGTTGTGTAGTTCCTGTAGTTGTGTAGTTATTGTAGTTGTTGTAGTTGTTGTAGTTCCTGTAGTTGCTGTAGTTGTTGTAGTTACTTTAGTTTCTGTAGTCGTTGTAGTTCCTGTAGTTGTGTAGTTATTGTAGTTACTGTAGTTGTTGTACTTGCTGTAGTTGTGTAGTTGCTGTAGTTGTGTAGTTCCTGTAGTTGTGTAGTTATTGTAGTTGTTGTAGTTGCTGTAGTTGCTGTAGTTGTGTAGTTGTTGTAGTTGTTGTAGTTGTGTAGTTGCTGTGGTTGTTTAGCTGCTGTAGTTTTTCTAGTTCCTGCAGTTGTTGTAGTTGTTGTACTTACGTGGCCTTTGTAGTTGTGTAGTTGTTGTAGTTGATGTAGTTACTGTAGTTAATTTATTTTTCTTAGTGATTGTGGTTGCTTTGATTTCCTTTGCGTTTATTTCTATTATTTCCCCCTCCAATTAACCCGAATTAATCAACGCCCTTCTGGACTCCGAATAATCTTTCCAACTCAACAGGCTGCTTTCACGTTTATGGACGATATGTTGGGCGTATTTATATTCTTTGTTTTTTTAACCTATTACCTCGGTTGAAAGGAACTTGTTTTTTAAGTGTAGCATTTTTTTATATTGGGCCGGTGTCCCGGTGTATAAATTTGATTAAGAGACACAGATGGGTTTTAGAAAAGCACAGCACAGCACAGGTTCGGTAAGAAAAGTTTAATAGATGCATTCTACATACTATATACATAACATTGCATAAAGGACACTATATTTAGTTACAAGTCCCCTGAGATTAACGAACGAAAATATTTGTGTTATGCAACTTTATAGTTTTTACTTCTTCCCCAGAGCACTAATGACAGTCTGCCTTTTCTTTAGTTGCGTTACTTTTCTTAAAAGTTGCATTTGATTTTTTGATCTGATTGGAAAATTTCCTTTTCCAGTGAGATGGGAGTTGGCAACATAGTTATAGAGGGACATTATGCCTTCCAGTGTACTGTCAACTACCGTTGCCTCAATTAGCTGCATGGTACTAAAGAGAAGGCATGTTTCGTGAGTAGTCCATGGTCCGGCTGACGGGTTTGTACTATTAGATGCGAGATACTCCGCACTCCGCCTCTTCTTGAATGGTACAGGACTTTCACGCTTTCTCTTTGCTGGGATTTTCACTAAATCGGTAACTTTATCCGGCTTGTTGTCACAATTCCCACAGTTCCTGCATGAGCATTTCAGCCCACAACATGCTCTTGCGCGTACACATGTACATTTGGTTTTTCTTTTCCCATCTACACAAGCGACGTATTCCCGATTTTCTCTGCTTTTATCGACTCCACACCTGCAGGATACGCTGTTAGAGGTTACTTTGCAAAGTTCCTGGCTTTCTTTGTTTCTGCATCCCTTGCATCTACAATCTCGTGTACAGGAAATACGTTTCTCAACACAGGGACAGCGCGTCTTCCCATCCACGGTCGGAATACAAGAGTCCTGATCTTCTTTATTATTCTTGCCACACGAACACATAAGTCTCTTTGTCTCTGTTAGTGTCGACGCTGTGAAAAAATATATTGAAAGGAGATGAAAATAAAAATCCGTTGATCTTTCAGCTCTTCAGCATTAAGAAATGACTCAGTATCTAACTTTTAGTTAATTTTGCAGATACTAAACTTCTCGATTTTGGCGAGACAGTATGTACGATATTAGTAAAATCCAGCTAGTGGTCTGTTATCAATGGTGCATTCTCATTGGTTGAGCTACTACTAGGCTACATGTTATAGCCCAAAAGTAGCGAAAAGCGCCGGATTTTGGAGGCAAAAAAGTCGACCTTTAACTATCTATCGCTAAAGTTGTTTGGTCTCGGGTTTTTTGACCAACTAGTTGAACTTTACTAAAACAATTATTCCTCTCGCCTTCATGGCCTCTGAGTAAATAGCCCATTCGGCCTTCGGGCCTCATGGGCTATTGTCTCTGAGCCCATTCGGGCTCGAGGAATAGTTGTTAAATATTCTTATAAATTGTGGTATTTTTCGCGGGTTTTTTGAATAGAAAAATAAGAAACCCCCTCAAGGGAATTTACTTTTGATAGACGGCGTATTGATAGGATTTCAAATCGCGGGTCTTAAATTTAGGGATTTGTAAGTCTTAAATCATGCAGATTAAATACCAATAGGATATATATTTTACTATTCTGCGTTTTCTACTATCTGAACACCATGAACAGGCTATGCATTTTCTGTTAAAAATAACACACAAACCCTTTCCACAGGTTAACTAGTACTTAAGTGTGTTTGCTTTAAGAATGTTCAACTGAGTTTTACAAAAAAACTTGGACAAAAAATGTTTTGTGCAGCCATGAACGAGGAACATAACATTGTCTTGTCTCGTTTTAGTTTCAGCGTCGGAAGTCGAGGAATCAAATGTTAATGAATCCTACACATTAAATGACGATGGTAACTTTTCATTCTTTTTTTTTTTGTAGCCGATAAGGTACATAAAACGAAATATGATGTATCAGATGAAGGTCAATCGAATTTATAAAGTGAAATCTACTACACATGGCCAGAAATGTTATTCTAAAAAAACCCTCAATTTTTCAAATGTAGGCGACGTTTCTTGGAGTTGAATTCCTAAGGAATTTATCCATGTTCAAAAACCGAGTCGTCGTATGACCAAGCACTCCATAAACCGTCGCCTTAGACGGTTTCACGCCGTAGTCGTGCAATGTCGACGTCAAAGAAATGCCGGTAAGCGAGATGCATGTGCAGAGCCGTAAGGTTTCCTGATAAAAACAATTGCTTTTTGACGTTGCTTTTGTCGTCAACGTCGTGATTGTCGCAGCCTAATATTAAGTAGCTACCACGTAGTTTTAATTAGAACTATGTAAATCTAAGCTACATATACAAAAACTGTATAAATAAAGGAGTTGATTCAACAAAGATATCACTGAAAAGCACTGATCACGCAATACAAACTAAGACCTATAAGCTAAGAAACCCCATGACCCTTAAAGGGGAATTTCCGTTGTTAAGCTTATATCCCTACTGTTCTTCCTTTCAAATCTTGTACGGTAGACACTTTGGAACACCCTAGTGGATTTCTGAAACAGTTGCCCCTCAAGTTACATTCCGGCAAGTGTAAGCTCACACTTGAAAGATTAACGAATTCTGAGCGAAACGCTCGTCCTTGTTCACCAACAGGACGATTCTCTACCCTATATATTAACAAGCCTACATAGCTCTCGACTGACAATCATTACACCCACTACAGCGATTACAACAACTACAGCGACTACACAACTACACAACTACAGCAACTACAGGAACTACAGCAACTACAGCAACTACACAACTACAGCAACTACAACAACTACAGCAACCACAGGAACTACACAACTACAACAACTACAACAACTGCAGCAACTACAACAACTACAGAAACTACACAACTACAGCAACTACACAACTACAACAACTACAACTACTACACAACTACAACAACTACAGGAACTACACAACTACACAACTACAGGAACTACACAACTACAGTAACTACAAGAACTACAATAACTACACAACTACAGGAACTACAGGAACTACAAAACTACAGCAACTACAATAACTACATAACTACAGGAACTACAACAACTACAGAAACTACAGCAACTACAACAACTACAATAACTACACAACTACAGGAACTACACAACTACAACAACTACAACAACTACACATGCACAACTACAACAACTACAGGAACTACACAACTACAGGAACTACAAGAACTACAGTAACTACAAGAACTACAGTAACTACAAGAACTACAATAACTACACAACTACAGGAACTACATAACTACGGCAACTACAACAACTACAACAACTACGGCAACTACAGGAACTACAGCAACTACAGCAACTACAATAACTACACAACTACAGCAACTACAACAACTACAGAAACTACAGCAACTACAACAACTACAATAACTACACAACTACAGCAACTACAATAACTACACAATTACAGGAACTACACAACTACAGCAACTACACAACTACAACAACTACAACAACTACACAACTACAACAACTACAGGAACTACACAACTACACAACTACAGGAACTACACAACTACAGTAACTACAACAACTACAGTAACTACAAGATTTACAATAACTACACAACTACAGGAACTACATAACTACGGCAACTACAACAACTATAACAACTACGGCAACTACAGGAACTACAGCAACTACAGGAACTACAAGAACTACACAACTACAAGAACTACAGCAACTACAACAACTACAGCAACTACAGGAACTACAAAAACTACACAACTACAAGAACTACACAACTACAAGAACTACACAACTACAACAACTACAGCAACTACAACAACTACAACAACTACAACAACTACAGGAACTACAAGAACTACACAACTACAACAACTACAGCAACTACAACGCAACTACAACAACTACAGCAACTACAGGAACTACAAGAACTACACAACTACAAGAACTACAGCAACTACAAGAACTACAGCAACTACAGGAACTACAAGAACTACACAACTACAACAACTACAGCAACTACAACAACTACAGCTACTACAGGAACTACAACAACTACAGCAACTACAGCAACTACAGGAACTACACAACTACAACAACTACAGGAACTACGATAACTACAACAACTACAGCAACTACAGCAACTACAACAACTACAGCAACTACAGGAACTACAAGAACTACACAACTACAAGAACTACAACAACTACAGCAACTACAGGAACTACAAGAACTACACAACTACAACAACTACAGCTACTACAGGAACTACAGCAACTACAGCAACTACAGCAACTACAACAACTACAGGAACTACGATAACTACAACAACTACAGCAACTACAGCAACTACAACAACTACAGCAACTACAGCAACTACAAGAACTACACAACTACAAGAACTACAGCAACTACAGCAACTACAGGAACTACAAGAACTACACAACTACAGCAACTACAGCAACTACAACAACTACAGGAACTACGATAACTACAACAACTACAGCAACTACAGCAACTACAACAACTACAGCAACTACAGCAACTACAAGAACTACACAACTACAAGTACTACAGCAACTACAACAACTACAGCAACTACAGGAACTACAAGAACTACACAACTACAACAACTACACAACTACAGCAACTACAGCAACTACAGCAACTACAGCAACTACAACAACTACAGGAACTACGATAACTACAGCAACTACAGCAACTACAGGAACTACAAGAACTACACAACCACAAAAACTACAGCAACTACAACAACTACAGCAACTACAGGAACTACAAGAACTACACAACTACAAGAACTACAGCAACTACAAGAACTACAGCAACTACAGGAACTACAAGAACTACACAACTACAACAACTACAGCAACTACAACAACTACAGCTACTACAGGAACTACAGCAACTACAGCAACTACAACAACTACAGGAACTACGATAACTACAACAACTACAGCAACTACAGCAACTACAACAACTACAGCAACTACAGCAACTACAAGAACTACACAACTACAAGAATTACAGCAACTACAACAACTACAGCAACTACAGGAACTACAAGAACTACACAACTACAAGAACTACAGGAACTACAACAACTACAACAACTACAATAACTACACAACTACAGGAACTACACAACTACAGGAACTACACAACTCCTGCAACTACAATAACCACAGGATCCACAACAACTACAGTAACTACAGGAACTATACCACCAACTAAAACGTTTACCTTTCGCTAGATCATCTGGGAATACTATATACATATGTCTCAGGACATTATACGTAGGGCTTACATGAAGTAGTAACCGTGATTGTAGCTTTGTTTCCGATTTGCACCTTCGCTCGAGGCAAAGGTTCGCTCGAAACCATGATTTACCTTACAGTCTCTGACTGTCGCCACGGTTTTAGGTCTACGTTAAAGTTATCTTAGTTCCTTACTCGACTAAACGGACCGTACTTTGGATTGTGTCAGACGTGACTATGTTTACTTCAACCGAACACCGCGGTCGCTCCGAGTAGACCTTGTTGGGGCCAAATCGGAATTTTAATTTGGCTATCGGAAGGGCCAAATTGAGAGGAAGTGCCAAAGTAGCTTTTAGTGTAGCCGATTCAGAAATTAGATGGGCCGAATTGGTACCATCGAGAACTGTTTTGACTCTTTCTGTCCAAAACGGCCCAGCATGTTCCAAATCGGCCCTCGAGAAATTGGGGCCGATTTGGCCTTTGGGGTCGATTTGGCTCTTTTCATTTTACAGTGTGTGATAGTACCACAGTACGGTTCCAGTAAAATTACAGTGTTTATATGGGGTAAAAATATCATCCTAAAATTTCTAGGAAATACTAAATAAAGATCAATAAAACTTACTCTGTAGTTAATTGTTGTTGTCCTTATTGCTCCAACGAAGTTTCGTGATAATTTGCAGTAATTTGTTTAAATTCACTCTATCTACAATAATAATATACAAGGTAGGAAACACGAGGTGCCATTTTCGCCGACATGCTCTCATTCAACACAACTTTTTCCACGAAATTCGAACTCCAACGGAAAATAAACATGCCAGGATCGTAGAAATAGGATAGCAGCAGATATAGAAACCAATGAAGCTTTCCCAGATAGAGAAACGAATCCCACAGACTTTGGCAAACTCGAAGAATATAATCAAAACAGACCGAGAATACGCTCGCCGAAGCAGCCGGGCCAGATCAACACGCGGCCAAGAAAATGAGGCCTGGGCACTGTACAAAAAAAATTCCATCCCGGGGGTCCTGGGGTGACCTTTCTAGGGACCGATACATCATTTGCCCAAAGCCACCCTCCCCTACTGGAAAAATACTTGATAGAAGGCAACTGTTCTGCCTAGCCGTACCACCCTGGCCTGTTATAAAGAGATTATGTCCCTCTCGAACTATATTCAGCGCCTGGCGCTGGTCCTTAGAAAGTTTATCAAACATCAATAGGGCAAGGTTATAAGGGCAAAGGACAGAACAACGAAGGAGGATTTACAAAACTCAAAACGAGCAAAACATATAAGTGAATTTTGTCTCTTACCGAGGCATTTGTACAACAGGACCAAATTCAAAGAGAGGTGTATCACGATGATTCACATATTTAACCGATAGAGCGTTCACTTGTATTGACAAGAAGTCGGCGTGTTACTGCCGCATTAATCGCTAAATATGTTAATCGCGCTAGTTCTTTGTTTACTGGTGCACGTGCCTTTCACATTCGTCTCAGTTATCGCAATTCATATTCTGTCGCAATTTTCTGTATAATTTTTGACATTAGTTTGTAAGCTTCACCGTTTATTTACGATAGTTTCGCTCGAGAGTTCACAGCAACAGTATCTTAGTCATCATCTACCTTTTGTTCAACCTTGTTTTTAGCCCGCCTTGTAAGTATTTCGCGTTGTTATTTCATTAGTTTCATTACTGTTATTTGCATTCCTTACTAAAAGAAATGGGGCGTCTTGTAACTCCGCAGACTCTCCTGATTATATTATTATTTTTTTGCCATTTAAATTTAGGCGCGTGTGCGTGCTTTGCTCTGGCAAATTTTGATTGGCTAGGCAGAACAGTTGCCTTCTATCAAGTATTTTTCCAGTAGGGGAGGGTCGCTTTGGGCAAATGATGTGTCGGTCCCTAGAAAGGTCACCCCAGGACTCCCGGGATGGAATTTTTTTGTACAGTGCCCAGGCCTCATTTTCTTGGCCGCGTGTTGATCTGGCCCGGCTGCTTCGGCGAGCGTATTCTCGGTCTGTTTGGATTATATTCTTCGAGTTTGCCAAAGTCTTTGGGATTCGTTTCTCTATCCGGGAAAGTTTCATTGGTTTCTATATCTGCTGCTATCCTATTTCTACGATCCTGGCATGTTTATTTTCCGTTGGAGTTCGAATTTCGTGGAAAAAGTTGTGTTGAATGAGAGCATGTCGGCGAAAATGGCACCTCGTGTTTCCTACCTTGTATATTATTGTTGTAGGTAGAGTGAATTTAAACAAATTACTGCAAATTATCACGAAACTTCGTTGGAGCAATAAGGACAACAACAATTAACTGCAGAGTAAGTTTTATTGATCTTTATTTAGTATTTCCTAGAAATTTTAGGATGATATTTTTACCCCATATAAACACTGTAATTTTACTGGAACCGTACTGTGGTACTATCACAGAGCCTGGGTTACCTGTGCTCTCGTGATGTTTCTTGATATTACTTTTACCATTTTATGGAGATGTAAACTGAAGTCACCTCAAAATGGAAACTTAAAAAAGCGTATAATCCATTTATCTCGAAACATAACACACATGACTTATACGACCTTTATTTTCGTAAAGGTGTTTTGAATACGAACGAACACAGTCAATGTGAGGGGCAAAACAGCATTAATATAAATGAACCATAGGGTCCAGTAACTAACACAAGGGTCAATTATTGTGCATTGAGATGAATCGCTTGAAAAGAGAGACTTCGCTTGAAGATGTGATCAGAAGTAAACAAAGGCATAATAGTGCGTCACGTTCAGTCTTTTCAATATCCAAGGAGTCACTGTGAATAGTGTTTCCATATTGTTTAGCTGGCACAAAAACTTCGGACGAGTTATAAAGCGGCATAGTTATCTTCCATGAGGAAAAGTTCGTCTTGGGTGAGGCAAACAGAACTGGAGCGAATTTTTAACTCGCATCGGTATACTATCAGGTAAAAAATATGTCATCGATCGTTTCATCTATTTACATTGTTTGAAGTGCGTACTGGTGAACGCAACATGCGAGCGAGAAATCTTTAAACTTTTTAAGGTCTCAAAATGCAAAGGATTTTATTCCTTTAAGTTAGAGAAAAATACCATGAAGATAATTTTAAAACTGAATATTTTTCATCTTGTGGAAAAAATAGTGCGTTTTCTTGTAGACTGTGGACCGCAAATTAGGATCGCACTTTTCACAAACATGAGAATTCTGAAGTTCAGAAGCCAACCGACGATTGCGTTTTTCGCTGCTGTCAATCATCTTAACGGACCTCTTAGGAAACAAAACTTTACTTCACGGGTTTAAAAGGTCATGGTTTGTGATTTGTGGATTTCGATCCGTTTTGAGTGTTTCTCTGGGCGCTTTCCATTTAGGAAAAAAACCCGGAAATTTCGGTGGGAGCAAACGTGGAATTTCCGATTGGTAAAAAGTTGTTCCATTTGGTCTTAAACTCCGGTACGACGCGGTGCCCGACCGTGGACCTGGAACTGGTACAAACTACGAGAAACGTAAATGGAACACGACATTCCGTTCGGAAATTCCAACCGGGAAAACTGGCCCACCTTTTAGATTTCCACTTTTTCTGGGAATTTTCCAGTGGGACGAGCCGACGAAACGTGTTCCATTTACCGCCGAACCAGAAATTCCGGAAATTTTGACTAAATGGAAAGCGCCCTCTGTTTCAAGGTTCGTTGCTTGTGATCGTAATTATGATTGACAGCAGCGATAAACACAATTGTGAAGGTGGGTTTTGAACTTTGAGAGTTCGCATGTTTGTGAAAAGCGCAGTAAAGTCTCCGTGCAGTCAGTGAGCCCCCTGGATTAGGCGGGATCAATGGGCAGTTAACTGTCTGTATTAGTATACTTCTGGTTTTCATACAATACAATATTTCTGTCTAGTGCAAATCAGCTCAGTCTGTCGCATTTTATGCTCGTAGAACGACAACAATTTTTGGAATTTCCAGTTACGTCAAATTAGTCACGTTATACTGTCACGCTATATTTTGGGGCACAGAGGGATTGGGGGAGGGGTACGTGGAAATAATGCAAATTGTTTCATGCTTAGAATTAATGGCTAACTTGTTTATTTTTATTCATAATGGTGGAATTTATTATACAGCCCCCACTTAAAAATGGTACTCTTTTTTTGGTTGCGAAAGTCTTTCAAAAGGGTACAATGTTCTGAATGAGTTTATGTTTCAGTCTCACATGAGGTTCTGTCGCATGCAATGGTTTCCGACAAGGTTTTATGGTAGCCTGAGTGTGTATAGCCGCCCCCTCTCTTCAGAAAAAATAGCCCCTTTGCAGCCCAGTTAAAAATCGCCTTTCGGCGATTCTTGTTCGATATGCTTCGTATTATTGGATAATTATGCATACTTCCTACCTACCTACTGGTCAGCGGTCACGTTTAAAGAAGTTTTTCAAATGCAAATTAGCAGTGATATAAACTCCAGGAGGCGGCGTCATAACCAGTATTCCCTTTCGTGCTTTACAAGGTCAGTGAGTTTGTTTGTATTTATCTATTTTACGTTCCTTGGTTTGGTTTCGCTTTTTCAAGGGGTGTTCCTTGTTCGTTTACTTGCATTTGTTCTTTTCGTCGCTTTACTCTTTCTTTTAGCTTCCGTCGGTTATTTGGCGCTCGACTGTCGACAGCAAGAGTTTCGCTTGTGGTGGTGATGGCTTCGCCAGCCAGCGCTAACACTGCACCTTTGGAACCCAATGTGGTGATTGCGAGTGAAGTTCATGACGCGGCTGAGGTCGACGACACAGACCAAGTGGACTTTGATTTGGATGAGTTGAAGAAACAGCTCGGAATCGACAGTATTCTTGAAAAGTTCAACGACCTTGCTGCGAAGTTCTGTAGCGAGAAAACTAGGACTGAGTACTTTGGTTCAGAGGCTCAAAATTCAAAGTCCTCTTCAGAAACCGCCGAAGGGGTTTTTGACCCCTCGGCCGCAGTAGTTTACACGAAGTCGCATCGACTAATAAGCCTCACGAGGAGAAGTTTAAGCTCCCTTCGGTGTTCGAGGAAACCGAAAGTTTTGGGCCTGAAGTGGCTGAGGTCATTGCTCAACGTGTCAATGACGCATGCTCAAAAAGAGCAATGGATTCCAAGTTAAAGGATCTGTACGAGAAGTATAAGACTCCTGCTAATTGTAAATACTTGTGTGTGCCTAAAGTCAATTTAGATTTGTGGCACGATTTGTCTAAGGAGTCTAAATCCAAGGACTTCGGTCTTCAAGAGCTCCAGAAAGGTATTGTCAAGGCATCATAGCCTATAATACAGTTGTTTGATTCGGCACTTCTAGGAGCTCGTAAAGACAAGTTTTCAATGGAACCCAATGTTTTGCTACCTTTATTTGCAGAGGCTGTTACCTTTCTGGGGCATGCCTCATTTCTTACATCTCTTAACCCTATTCAGACTGAGGGGTGGGGGGCTTTTCGAACCCCCCCTCCGGCAAAATCGTGATAACTCCTACACCGAAAGAGCTATGACGTTCAAATTTTCTGACTTTTCCTAAAATTTATCTAGGAACATTTTGGCATAATTACCATGTCCATGTGATTAATCATGTTGCCATGGCAACCAGTTTCTGACACATAGGTTTTGGGAAATTTAAAAAATGGTGAATTTTTTTGTTTTAAGATCGCGTTTTTACACTTATAGTGCTTTTTGTTGTTAAAATGGTCTTTGCTTGGGACTAGTTTTTGAATTACATCAAAATGTCTCAACATCGAATATTTGGGGGGGAGGGGTGGGGTAAAATCTGTCACTTTTTTTCTTTGACAAATGTGCTGCTCTATTTTCCAAATAACACTTCCAAAGTCATTTGTTTGGGTAATAAACATTAGTTTGATACTTCGTTTATACATTCTGAGCTTTTTCCCCTTTGAAAGTTGCTTTAAATTATAATTTTAACAAAAAAACGGAAATCCAAGATGGCGGATCCAAGATGGCGGACAACCATTTCAAATTTTAAATTTTATTGCTTCCTATTGCTTTTTCTCGCTGTACAAGTGTTTCCTTGTTACTAGTTCATAAGAAAGGATAACAAAGAGATGACTTTACCAAAATTATTGATATTTTACGTATCTAAGTGGAAAAATAATAAGAAACACTGAAAAATCGGAATATGACGTTACTGTGATGTCATCATTGGGCGTGGCAAGTCAAAACTGGGTGGGGCTTCTTTGTACGGAGATGATCATTGTGTGTAAATTTCATGACCCTAGCATTATTGGTTCCAGAGATAAAGAGGGGGGGGGTCCGAGGAGCCCCCCCAGTCACAGATTGACCAAAAAAGCCCAGTCTGAATAGGGTTAAACGAAGAGAGCTTCTTAAACCAGATATCGCTAAGCCTTATCAGTCTGTTTGTAACAAGTCTAACACCACTACAACTTGTTTGTTTGCGGAAGAATTGCCCAACCATATTAAGGAGATCGGAGAGGTCAATAAGATATCTAGGAAGGTGTAAGGCCGTCCGACTTCAATCAAGAACACGGTCAGTTCTTACAAGAGAGGGTCTGATGCACCTAGCAGGAACTATACCCACAGAGGTCTGGCGGAAACTCCACTTTTTTAGGCTACCGAAGTCTTGGAAGTTACTTTCACGACCGGCAACAATTAGGAGGACGATCAGTTCCAATAACCAGCACCAAGCCACAGAAGGACAAAGTGTAAACAAGGTAAATGTACACTCTGTACCTAGTTTGTTACAGGCTGGTAGTTTATCTAGGAATTTACCCAAATGGAGGGAGTTTACTAGTGATCCATGGATCTTATAAACTGTCTCAGGTTATCACCTTGAATTTGAGATAACCCCTCATCAAGTCAATCTTCCAAAGTTTCCTAAATTTAGTGAAAGGGAAACTGCTTTAATTGAGTCAGAGATTAAAAAGCTAATTTCCAAGGGCGCTGTGACTAAGTGTCTCGTTGTGATAAAGAATTCATTTCTACAGTCTGTTTGGTTCCCAAGAAGACCGGGGACTTTCGGCTAGTTATAAACCTTAAGCCCTTAAATCAATTTGTCCAAAAGATTCATTTTAAGGTGGCGAATAACCGCTTGGCCTTGAATTGTATTTCTCCTGGGGACTTCATACTCTCTATTGACCTTAAGGATGCTTATTTCAGTGTACCTATTTTCCAGCCCCATCGTAAATACTCACGTTTTCTTTGGAATTTCAAGCGTTATGAGTTTACTTGCCTACCTTTTGGGTACAGCCTTGCACCCAGGGTTTTCACTAAGATTTTTAAGCCTGTTATAGCATATTTTAGATTTCTTGGCTTCAGGTTTATTATTTTCATTGATGATCCCATACTTATTGTAAGCTCTTATGATGAGTGTTTACAGCAACTTGAGGTCTTAAAACAAACTCTTTGTGAGTTGGGCTTTACTGTCAATGTTGAGAAATCTCAGCTAGTTGCTATCAGTGAGATCCTTTATTTGGGTTTCATAATTA